>CAUYRT010027989.1:0-17123 GCA_963574885.1 Lepilemur ruficaudatus | reverse complement strand
AATGTCATTTCCTCAGGCACTGGCTTCCACATTTGTTTGACTATGCACTCATATTAGTAAAAATTGTTTATCGTACCTGACTATTAAATGGAAATGTATGAATAGTGTAGATAATATATATACTAATATGTTATGCAGTGTCATAACACATGTGCTAAAATAAGAATTTTAAAACTTTATGAGAAAAATCTTCAGTGTTATGATAGACTACTTGCCCCTCTCCCTGGCCCTTATTGCCCTAAGGAACCATCTTGTAGAAAAAAAGTTTGTGCCTTTAGAAATGAAGATGTGCACTGTAAAATCATAAAAGGGGAATATTCTTAGAAGGGATTTGAGCATTTATTGCTGGGAAGTTAGGGGATTCCAGCAGGCTTGATTAGTCCTTGAAGAGTGGGACTGTGGAGAAATAAAGAAAAAGATGCAGGAGAACAGATCAAAGTGAAGAGAAAGGGAAAGAGTAGCCAGGGAAAGACAGGCAGCTCTGCTCCAGAGTTGAGGGCTGCACCACCCAGACTGCTGGAAACAGCAGACAGTGAGATGACAGCTGGTCTAATCCCCCCGGGATAAGGTAGGAAGCTCCAGGAAGCAAGTGCACTGTCCTGTGCACCACTGCCATGCAGCACCTAGGAGTGCCTGGCACATAGTAGGCCTTCAATAAGCATTGTTGTATGAATGAGTGAGTGAGTGAGTGAGTGAATGAGCAAACCTGACTTCTCAGAGCAGCTTTCAGCCTCAGCTCTGACAACGTTCACTGTGTGATCCTGAGTAAAGCACATTCTACCTCTGGCCCTCAGTGTTCCCATCTGTAACATTAGGGGTTAATCTAGATTTCTGCTTTTCGAGAACTTTCTAGGATTTGGTGACTCTGTCCTCTGTCCCAGAAGGGAGACCAGAGCCTTCCACTACCAAGCCTTGCATTCAAACAAGGGTCTCTTAAGGAAAACTGACTGACTCAGAGCCCATTTTTTCTTCCCTAACACAGCAGTTTCACACGTGTATATCTGTCTGGGTGTCTGGCCGCCCCACCTACACTGGCTGGAAAGTGCCCCATACAAAAGTTTGAAGGGCATGCAGGGGTCAGGCTCACAGAGAGCCATGAGCAGTAACCGTTGCCAGCAAATGGTGAGGAAAGGTAGATGGGACCCATGTCAGATGACAGCCTGCCACGTGCCAGGTTGAGAACTAGCCCCGTTGGGCTATTATCTCATGTAATTCTCATGAAGTGGGGATTATAGCACCCTTGTTTTTCAGCTGAGGTTGATGTTCAAAGGGGTTAACTATTTAAGTCAATGGCCACAAGCTGGTAAGTGGAAGAATTATCAGCACGATATTAAACAAGGCAGGCTCTAGAGCAGTGCTTCTCATTTTTGGCTGTCATTTGAAGTCACCTGAAGAAATTTTTAAAAAAAAAAAGAAAGAAAAAGGAAAACCCTGATGCCTAGGCACCATCTCTAGATATTTTGATCAAATTCAGCTGTGGTGGGGCTGGGAATGAGCATGGTTTTGAAATCTCCCCAAGGCCATTCTAACCTGCAGGCCGCTTGGAGAACTGCTGCTTTAACAGCAGACCTGCCTTCTGTGGGAGCTCAGCCACTCAATAGCTGGATCACTTTAAACAAGTTACTTTAATGTCTTTGAACTTCAGTTTCTTCAGCTTCAAAATGAGATTAGGAACCTGATAGGGACATTGTCAGAATTACACACAATACCCAAGTGTCATGCTCAACATAGTGCCTGGGAAACACAGGCTTTGGGAAATACTTAATAATGGTTGGCTGCTACTAATAGTAGGAACAATCTTCTGTAACAAAAATGAAGACCCAGAATCATAAAGACACCTATTCAATGGTGTTGGTGTGAGGAAGATAGGGAAGTAGCCTATAAGTCACAATATCGAGTTGCAAGATACTAGCACTTACACTCTTAAACTCTCTCCCACTGAGCAGACTGAAACTCAAATAGATTAAACAGCACTGATTTGGAATTTGATGTGTATTAGAGACATGTCTGTCAATCAAAATGATTAGAATGAATAGTAAACTGTCATTTTATGTGACAAGCTTCACTTTACCAGAGAATTCCTGTAGGCACATTATTCCACCCTTTCTCCACCAGTCTTAGATGAGATGTTTCTGGATACACTCGGAAACACTGCAGAATAAAAGCAGAGGAGTTTATTATGTCATTGTGCTTTTAAGGTAATGCCCCTTCCCATAACCCACCTCTGCTCTGGAGAATCAGGGGAAAGGCAAGACTCACATGCTCTGGAGTAACTGGCAGTTCAATTGGGGCCAGTGTGTGTAATATTTTAGATTGTCCCTGCTCTTGGAGGCACTTTTAAAAATCACTACTATCCCAGTGCTCCAAATTTGTACATGGTTCTTTGTATATAAATTGTGTCTCCAGAAACAATTTTGCACCAGTTGACATGAATATAAACTTGATGACTCATGAGCAGAATAAGAAAATGGGAAATGGCTTTCAAAAGTAGTTACTATGAGAGGACTCTGCAAAGAAGGCTGTGGAAAGGCAGTACCAACGCTCACAAAATTTCAAACTTAGTCATCCCTTCTGTCATAGACGTATAGGGTCTAGACCAGTACACTCCAAGAAAAATATAGGCCAGACACGGTGGCTCACAACTGCAATCCTGGCACTCTGGAAGGCCGAGGTGGGCAGATTGTTTGAGTTCAGGAGTTCAAGACCAGCCTGAGCAAGAGTGAGACCCCGTCTCTACCATAAATAGAAAGAAATTAGCCAAACAACTAAAAATAGAAAAAAATAGCCAGGAGGCGTGTGTCTGTAGTCCCAGCTACCTGGGAAGCTGAGGCAGGAGGTTCACTTGAGCCCAGGAGTTTGAGGTTGCTGTGAGCTAGGCTGACGCCACAGCACTCTAGCCTGGGTGATAAAGCAAGACTCTGTCTCAAAAAAAAAAAAAAAAAAGAAAAAGAAAAAGAAAAAGGAAAATGCAAAGCAAGTCATATAAAAATTACATGTGCATTTTAAATTTTCTAATAGCCACATTTAAAGGGTAATTATTTTAGCACATATATTCAAGATATTATCATTTCAACATTCGAAAAAAATAAAAATTATTGAGATATTTCACATTCCTTTTTTCTGAGTCTTCAAATTCCAGTATGTTTTTTATAATGACAGCCCATCATAATTCAACTTGCCGCATTTCAAGCACACAATACCACATGTGGCTAATGGCTACTGTATTAGACAGTGAAGAGTAAAACATGTATAGACTAGTGACTGATAGATGTCAAATATTCAATCAAAAACTACTACTACTGTTTATTCTTCTGTAAATTATTAATGTGAAGAAGGTAAAATTGAATATCTCACTGTGCGAGCATTTTACATACAGCATCTCATGTCTCCCCAACAACCCACGGAGGTAAATGTGCTTTTACTGTGTGAAATGGAGATGGAGTTGAGCCTCGCAGAGGGTGGGTAATTTGCCCAACCACACAGCAGTGTTTATACATCTAGTTTATGTAAGTAGGTTGTCGTGCCTCCAAATCCTTTGCTTTATTAAAACTTTCATACTTCCAATGAGAGAGACATAATCACAAACAAGTTAATCAGAGGTGATTCAAGCTTGGCATCAGCTAAAATACTTTTTTCTCACTCATTTTGAAATGAAAGCATTCAAGCCGGAGCATGCAATTATTTGAGACAAACCCTGCAGAGAGATCACTCCAGATCCATTCTTTGAAATATTCATTGAAATAAGAAACCTGGGGCCACTGTTTTTCTCCACAACTAATTACAGTCTTGGATCTGAGACTTCTTTACATGTAAAATAGTAATAATACTGTCTGCCCCACCTACCTTCAGATTTTTTGACAGGGGGAAATGATGATCAAATAAGAGAAGGGTGGAAAACATTTTGTTTCAACAGGCTTTTATGATTTGCACTATCAAGAGTTGTTTTAATCTGACATTATGTTTCTGGATGAGGAAATTATTTCTTCATAAGCTATGAGAGCCTCTGTCCAATGAGTCATTCTGTGACCCAGCAGTGGGGGCAAGATTGAGAAACTCAAATATCTTATTTTGACTTTGGGGACAGATGATAAAAATTCTGACAGTGGAGGGTATGTCTGGAGAGAGTTCTTCCAGCTAACAAGTCCTCTCTTCTCCTCAGGGCCTGTCAAGAAACTGGTGGAATTACATGCACTTCCAACATCATGTAAAAACAAACATCTACCCCAAAGACCCAGATATCAAATTTGGCCCACTTTTTGTGCTTGGAGATTTGCAACCTGTCAAGGTACACTTAAAAACCCCGGGCACCTCAGAAATGTTTCTGGAAGTGGTTCCTGCAGAGACTAACCTTTGGCCTTGCCTTGAAAACATCAAGCTGAAAGTTCTGGTTTCACACATGATCTGGGAACGTCATTCCTTCTTTTAGGTCCAAAATATAGACTTGAAACAATTGAACCTGAGGTTCAAGGTTTGGAATCATGACTTATGGCTTTAAAGATCACCAGGTCCAACATCCTGCTCCAGGAACTAAAGAACCCACATAACTCTGTTTGGGTCACCCCAGTGATGATGTGTCCCTGCCCAGTGCCTATCATCACCTCTGAGGCAACACAAGCCAGGGATAGATAGTGGATCTAGATGAGTGAGTTTGGCAGTGACTGTCAGGAGTTTAATGGGGATGTGGAGAATTCTTTACTGAGAGAAGACAGGTCAGTACATTCTATAAGCACTAGATCACAAATATTTAAATATCTCACTATCTCAACCAATTCTACCACAGTTAGAAGGGTCTATGCTGTTATATTTAGTTCATATCCAATTTGGTACATTTATACATGAACCACAACCTAAATCCCTCATAACACAACTAGAGAGACCAGCTCTAATTTAAGCTTCCTAAACTACAGAAAATGGAGAAGAAATGCTATCTTCAGAATTTCTCAGTTATTGATTCTTTTAACTTCAACTTAAAACCATCATGTTAAGGACTACTTAAATTGCCAAGTATTTTGGAGGGAGTCTTAGTTAAACAAACCAGGTGTAAGGATAAGCAAGGAAATGTATCGCTTCTAAAAGGGAAATGTTGGCTCCTGAATGTCAGATACTAAGGCAGAGGTTGCCATATCTTCTTCTGGAAAAATTTAGGAGATTTATGAAATAGAAGAGTATATCTCTGTTATTTGTCACCTAGGCATGTCTGGTACATAAACCAAAAATCCTGCAACCTTTGAAAACAGTTTTCCCAGTTTGGAGAGACTCACCCTCTTCCCCAACTGAAACAGGAAACAAGGTCTCTTATTTCAACTTTTTAAAAAAATTGTTGGCTGTGATCAGAAACCATTTGCTTTTGACAATGGCTCCCCAAACACGTTGGACTTCCTGATGTTTGTGTTAGGGTATGAGCTAGTGCACCCAGATCTGAGAAAGAGTTCTCCAAAGTTTAGGGTAGGAAGAAGTTTGTTTACTTTTTCCTAGGTGGAAATAGGGCCAGATAAAGGGTGGCAGAGAGGTGGGGAAAGGAAGAATGTGCTGGCCTTGAAAATCAGCTATCCAGACTTTTTAAATTGGGAGGTTGTAACTCAGTGGGGTACAGGTGAGAAACTGCTGCATCCCCTGCTTTCTTTCTTCCCCATGACAAGATAACATAAGGGTTAGCAGAGGTCACAGTCTGAGATTTCACTCCCATGCCTTTCCTTGGAGCAGGGATTATCGCAGGAGTTGTGACCCTGCCCTGGCTGGGCCTGAATCTCGCACCTGCTGTTCACTCTGGGGCCCTTTAGACTGTAAAACAGCAGATTATCAATCAGTTTTGAAAGAGAGAGATTTTTATTTTGTATCTCTTTTCCATCTGGTCAGCTCTTTTCAGAGCTTATGCAAAACAGAACTGGTGGGTACCTGTCAGTGAGAGAACTCATACAATTGATCTTTAACTGTTACTAGGATATTGCTGATTAGTTTCCTATTAATTTTACAAGGACATCCCTTTCACTTTTTCAACTTGTCGGCTTACCACTAGTATCGTGACATGTTGATTTCTCTAGTTTCCCCTCAATGCCCAGAGCAAGGGAGGTTGTCCCACTGCAGTTCATGAAGCAGCCTGGCTCTCTCCACATCTGCCTTCCCCAGAGCTACACTCAGTGCACCTGCTGCCTCTTCACAGAGGAGCGAGGCCCCTCTCCAGCTTCTGCAGCTGCTCCGGGGACACATGCCTACAGTCTTAGAGTTCTGTATAATATAGTTTCAAAACCAATGTACAGGATATTGTTTATACTCTGTTTAAATACAAAAATCATTTAGGCCCTAATACTCAGCAGTTTCTCATCCAATCCATTTCTGATGAGTCCTGAGTTTTTCCTTCCTTCCCTCTTTACTGCCAGTCTTTCTACTACTTTCTTTGGTCATTAATTTCCTTAACAAACATTTATGGAAATTTCTATATCCTGAGCTCCCATCCTGAAAGACTTGGAATCCTCCTTTGAAGTGATACTCAAAATCAGTCCAACCATTTTCTGCCTAGTCCCTTTTCCATATTTCCCACTACTGAAATATTTGGAGGTTTGGGAGTAACTGCAAATAGCTATTACTACTTCATCACCATGACAATTCTTTTAATTTGTGACAATAAGAGAAGAAGGATCCAACCACACCTCCCAATAAGTAAAGAAATCTATCCATAGGAGTGAAGATATCTAAGGAACGGGGGAAGCAAGACTCAAACACTGCTTGTAGTGTTGCGACTCAGTAAACATAGGGAAAGCTATGGAGTGGGTATGAATTTTCATTCATTCATGAATTCCCTCAATAAACTTTTATTGAGTGTCTGCCAGTACTGCAGATATAACCATTACTTCTATGCTCCTCTCAAAGCATTTGCTGTCTTTCCGCCCTAAGCACAGCCAGGTTAACTAAGGGGACTGCCAGAAAAAGGAATCAAATCCTCAACAGCAAGTGCAATATAACAATTATGTGATAATATATAATAAATAATTGTGTATGATATAAAATAAATATTATGAATATTAGCATCATGCCTTAAAATAGTTAACCATAGTGTGAGATTCATGATGAGAACGCGAAAGAAGAAACACAAGACAGATAAGAGGGGCTCGTGCCTGTATCTTTTATCATATGGCCATTTGGTAACTGTTGGATGAATGAATGAAAATGGAGTCTGACTTACAAACAGGATCCTAAATCACAGAGTTGAATAAAAGCTAGAAAAACTCATTAGGAATATTACTTTTCCGTCACCATTCCACTTTGCATAAGCAGAAAAAATTTCAAAGTCATTTCCATTGGAATAAAAAAATGATGATAATCCTCATAATTAAATGATCACAAAACCCACAGTCAATTCATGCAAGAATTGCTCACGTTTAAGTAAAGCAAAATGATGCCACAAGTTTTACTCCTATCCCAGTTTTGATTCTTTTAGTGACTCAGCTGTGACAGCTAACAAAAACTGAATAGAGATGGCTCTTTCTATAGAGATTTTAGACATGAAGATACACACGCTGACATGCACACACAGACATACACACATCCTTGAGTGTAATGAGCAGAAGTGTTTTCTCCTGTTTTATCTTTTTTTTCTCCCTCCATTCAGTATGGCAAGAAGAAAATCAAATACATCGACTACGAAAAGCAGCACCTGTTATACTACATGGGTGAGTCTGCCAGAACCACATCCTTTATCAACCCATTTCCTTGAAGGGAGCACTTGTGAAGCCAGAAGGCTGACTGCAATTCTCTCACAGAAACCTGCTATGTCTTACTGTTACTGAGAAAAGCAGCATGTCTTGTTTCAGACTCACTAAGGTAGAAATCTGTAAAGCAAATAGGCCATTTTAACCAGCATCTCCTCACTCTGTGTGGTTGTCAGGGAAGGAGGGAGTTGCCCCACGAGGCAGGGAAGGCAGCTACCAATCAATGGGACCTGCACCTGTGACTCTTATCCTGGAAAGACGAAACACTTGCCAAGAGAAAAGAAGTGGGGTATTTGGGCAGGGAGGGAAAGGAGATGGGAAATTAATTCTGAAGCATTTAGTGTGACACCAGAGAAAGGAGAGGCCCAGGAATTAAAGGCATCTCCCACAACCCTGTGTGGAAGAAAGCTGGCTGCTCCATGGCCTATGCACAGCTGTAGAAGGCATCAGACTGACATATCCGAGTGTGAACACGTAGACCAGGCCTGAAAGAAAATAAGGTGGCTGAGTAATTCTCATGCCAAGGAAAGAACAACATGAATGAAAAGCCGTTGCTTTTAACCAAAATCAAACTCCTGGCAGCTCACGAGGAAAATTTTCAATGAACCTCAAATCTGAGCATCTGAAACATGAAACACATTTGAGAAATTAAGCCAAATTCAGGGGAGGAATCAAACATCTGCTGTATGCCAGTGTTTCTCAATCAGGGACAGTTTTGCCCTCCAGGGTACACTTGACAATGTCCAGAGTCATTTTTTGGTTATCACAACAGAAGTGGGGTTGATACCGATATTCGCTGGGCAGAAGCCAGGGATGCATTTTAAACATTCTACGATGCACATGACAGCTGCTCATAACAAACAATCATCTGGCCAAAATGCCAACAGTGCTAAGGTTGAGAAACACTGATGCAGGTAATCTGATTTGTACAAGCCTGAGGAGGATGGTGGGTGGCGAATTTGTTGAAAGGTGCAGCTCTCCATACTGGCTGGCTCCTCCATAGCTGGAATCTAGCCTCCCCCATTCCTCACTGCTCACCTCTCCCTACTGTTACAAGAATAAGGACATTGGTGGCCTATTTTGAAAGGTAGCAGATCCCCAGCCTAACTAGATGTGTGTCTGCACAAGAAAATGCTGTTGAAATTTATTTTATGAAATTTTCTGAGAAATGTGTGTTTACCTACCCTGTTTGTAGTGGTGCAATATGCCTTGAGCTAATGAAGAATGAGTGAATAGTGTGGATTCACTGCAGAATGCCCACCACACTGCCCCCCAAGAGCTGTTTCATTGAGGCCTTTCCCTGAAAATGCCAGTTTAGCACCTTGAGTATGAATGATTCCTACTCAAATGTCAAAGAGAAGGAGAACTGCACATTTGTTAAAGGCAGCAAGACAAATTTTATTCAGGTTACCAAAGTAGGGGAGAGAGATACCAGTATAAGGTGTGCTTAATTCTGCTGAAACAAAAGGTGGGAGAGAGGTATTTTACATGCTGGGGCAAGCTAAAGAAAAAGTACTGAAAGATGTTGGGGTTTTGGTAGGAGTGGAGGCGTTGGTCAACATGATTATTCCAGGCCATTGTTTCTGCTTACTGGAGCTTATTGAAGATGGGCTCCTGTCCTCCCATACAGAGCAGGATATAGGGACCTTGTCTTTCTTGATGACTATGTCTCAGAAGGATGGCTCTCAGGTCGTTGAGAAACATATTTCTGGGTTGTAAGATTTTTTTTATTGCTGCTTCAATGGCATTGTTCCTTATTGGTCCTTTCAGGTGTGCTAGTTCTTCCTGATTGAGTCTTGGGAGGTTATGTGTTTCCAGAAATTTTTCCATTTCCTCTATATTTTTGAGTTTGAATGCATAGAGAGTTTCTTAGTATTCATACATAATTTGTATTTCTGTGGTATCAGGTGTGATAGCTCCTTTTTCATTTCTAATTGAACTTATGTGAGTCCTTTCTCTTCTATTCCTGGTTATTCTAGCAAAATGTCTATCAATTTTGTTTAACTTTTCAAAGAATCAACTTTTGGTTTCGTCGATCTGTATAATTTTCTTATTTTCGATTTTGTTTAGTTCTGCTCTGATATTAGTTATTTCTTTTCTTCTGCTGGCTTTGGGCTTGGCTTGCTCCTCCTTTTCTAGTTTCTTGACGTATATCATTAGATTTTTAATTTGTAATCTTTCCGTCTTTTTGTTATTGGTATTTATGGCTATGAATTTTCACCTTAGGACTGCTTTTTCCATATCCCATAGATTTTGGTGGCTTGTGTCCTCTTTGTCATTCAGTTCAAGGATTCTTTTAATTCCCATCTTAATTTTGTCATTGACAAATGATCATTTAGCATCGAGTTGCTTAATTACCATGACTGTGTATAGAATTGTGTGTTTCCCTTAGAGTTTGTTTCCAGTTTTATTCCACTGTGGTCTGAGAAGATACATAGTATTATTTTGATTTTTTTGATTTGTTGAACTGTATTTTGTGGCCTAAAATATGATCAATCTTGGAGAATGTTCCATGTGTTCTTGCGTTGAATGTATATTCAATAGTTTGTGGATAAAATTTTCTGTATATATCTGTTAGGCCCTATTGTTTTATAGTCTCATTTACGTTAAGCATTTCTTTACTTGTTTTCTGCTTGGATGATCTGTCCAGTTCTCCAAGTGGGGTGTTGAAGTCCCTGGCAATTACAATGTTGCTGTTTATCTCTCCACTTAGATCTAGCAGGGTTTGCTTTATGAATTTTCCAATAACAACAACAAAAAAAAATCCCTGGACCAGATGGACTAATAGCCAGCTTCTATGAGAGCCACCAAGAAGAATTGCTACCTATTCTGCAGAAATTATTCCATGTAATCAAGAAAAAGGGAATCCTCCCCAAGTCATTCTATGAGATCTGTAACACCTTGATACCAAAGCTAGGAAAGGACACAACAAGAAAAGAAAACTATAGACCAATATCCCTTATGAAAATAGAAGCAAATATCCTCAATAAAATGCCAACAAATGGAACTTAACAGGATATCAAAAAAATAATCTACCATGACCAAGTGTGCTTCATCTCAGGGATGTGAGGATGGTTTAATATACATAGTCAATAAATGTGATTCACCATCTAAACAGAAGAAAACAAAGATGGTACAATCATCTCAATTTATACAGAAAAAGTATTGAGAACATTTTCATGATAAAAACTCTCAAAAAACTGGCATTGAAGGAACATATTCAAAATTATAAAAGCCAGAGAAGACAAACTTACAGCCATCATACTGCACAGAGAAAAGTTGAAAGGATTCCTAATAAAAACTGGAACAAGACAAGGACGCCCACTGTTATCAATTCTATTCAACATAATGCTGGAAGTCCTAGCCAGAATAATCAGACAAGAGAAAGAAGTTAAGGGTCTCCCAATGGGGAAAGACCATTTCAAAGTATCACTTTTTATATCCAACATGATCTTATAGCTAGAAAGCCCCAAAGATACCACCAAGAGACTCATAGAATTGATAAACACATTCATCAAAGGCTCAGTCAAAACCAATGTACACAAATTAGTGGCATAAATATACAGCAATAACAGCAAAGCTGAGAATTAAATCAAAAGACTCGATCCCATTCATAATAGCTACACAGGAAATAAAATACCTAGAAAAATACTTAACCAAGGAGGTGAAAGATCTCAACAAAAAGAACAACATCACTGAGGAAACAAATTGCAGATGATATTAATATAAACAATTGGAAAAACACATCATGCTCATGAGTAATCTACATTGTGAATCTGTTCATACTACCCAAAGTGATTCACAGATGCCATGCAATCCCCATCAAAATACCAATGTCATATTTCACATACCTAGAAAAAATATTTTTATGTTTCATGTGGTACCAGAAAATAGCCCTAATAGGCAAAGCAGTTTTAATTGAAATGGACAAATCAGGAAGAATTACAGTACCAGATTTCATACTATACTACAAGACTGTAGTAACTAAGTCAGCATGGTATAGGCACAAAAACAAAGAAATAGACCAATGGAATAAAACAGAGAATCCAGATATAAAACCACCTACTTACAGCCATCTGATCTTTGACAAAAGAGACAACAATCTACACTGGGGAAAAGAATCCTTAGTCCATAAATGGTGCTTGGAAAATTGGTTAGCCCCATTCAGAAGAATGAGACAAGATCCATACCTCTAATCACTTAAAAAATTAATTCAAGATGAATAGAAGACTCAAATGTAAAGCATGGAAATTTTAGAATTATAGAAGAAAATGTTGGAAAACTCTTCTATATATTCCTAGACAAAGAATTTATGAAGAAGAACACAAGGGCAATCACAGGAAGAACAAAAATAAATAAATAGGACTTAATTAAATTACAAAGCTTCTGCACAGCCAAGGAAATAATCTACATACCAAATAGACAACCCTCCACATGGGATAAAATATCTGTATAATATATACCTAATAAAGGAGTAATAACCAGAATCTACAGAGAATTGAAGCAAATTACCAAGAAAGATTCAAATTGCCCCATTAAAAAAGTGCAAAAGACCTCAACACAAGCTTTTCAAAGAAGATAGACAAATGGCCAATAAACATATGAAAAAATGTTCAACATCACCAATAATCAGGGAAAGCAAATTAAAACCACAATGAGATTTCACCTTACTGCAGTCACAATGGCCTTTATTAGAAAGTCCAGAACAATAGATGTCTGTGTATGTGGGTGAAGAGAGAAAGGAAGGCTTAAATACTCTTGGTGGGAATGCAAATTAGTACAACCTCTATGGAGAACTATGTGGAGATCCCTCAAACAACTGAAAGTAGGCCTACCATTTGATCCAGCAATCCTACTACTGGATATTTACCCAAAGAAAAAGAATGCATTTTATCAAAAAGACACCTTCACTCGAATGTTTATCATAGCACAATCCACAATTGCAAAGATGTAGAATTGAGCCAAATTCCTGTCAATTCTGATTGAATTATTAAAATATGGTATATGTATGTCATACAGGTGTATGTGTAACAGTGGTATATGTATACCAGCCTTGACGAGGGATGACTTAATGACTTTTACAATAATTGGGATGGAATAGGAGACCATTATCCTAAGTGAAGTATCTAAAGAATGGAAAAACAAACACCACATATACTCACTATTAAATTGGAACTTGCGGATGACCAAAAATGAGCACAGAGGGAAGTAAAACTAAACTGAAAGGAGCCAGAGAGGTGGGGTGAGGAGATGAGCAAAATCTGACATGAAGGATACAATGACCACTATCTGAGAGTTGGGCACACTTATACTCATGACTCAAGCATTATAAAAGCAACCAATATAACCAAAACATACGTACCTCTGTAATATATTGAAATAAAACTACAATAAAATGACATAAAATGACACATTATACAAGAGGGAAAAAATAAAGACATTTCTGGGTTATAGAAGATGTTTCTCAAACCAATAGAGATAGGATTTACACTTGGAAGTTTTCTAAAGTAAATGCTCTAGGAAAAGGGGAGATCAAGAGCCTATAGTCAGGTTTGGGCTGAAATAAACAGTAAATTCTTCTGGCAGCATTGAGCTCTCTCAGGCAGAAACTTAAAGGGGGCTGGAGTCTTCCTAGAGAGTGGACACTGAGCTTTTAGAAACAATGCTTTAGTGTTTATTCAAGTTTCTTAGCGTGAGGAGGGATGAAATCATTTGTGCTGAGGGTTTACAGTCCTCATAAGACAACACTGAGACCCTGTCCAGGAGAAGAGGGTTCACAGGATCCTGACTGAAGTTGGCCAAGAAGAAAGTATTTTATGACAGCTAAAGGTTCTCCATAAGATGCCTGTGAGATCGAGGCAGCCTCGATGGTGCTGGGGTAGACTCAGGTAAATATCTCTTTGACCAAGAAATGACCACATCTTCTTTATTTCTTCCACCCCCACATATCGTGACAGGGCCCGATCCAAAGGATTTTGAGAGACTGAAGGATCCCAAGGACCTTGAATATACTCAAAACCTCAGAGCAAAAGCTCTTTGGAGTTGCCTCCATCAAAAATGACCCAAATCTTCAAAGCTTCACTAGCCTCTGTGATGGAGCTGGAACCCGGAGCTGCTGACCAAATTCCTGGTTCAGTTTCGTGAACTTGGAAAGTCCAACGGAGTCCAGGATGTGGACTTGCATCCCTTCTCAGGGCCAGCACTGCAAGAGTGGCACCATAAGGAGACAGACTCTTGCTGACTTGCACTGGGGTCACATTCTGATCATTTATTCATCGTGTTTTTTGGTCCTTTTCAGGTGCAGTCCCCTTCTCCATGCCTACATATGTAAACCTGAAATCTTTCCGAATGATGTACCTTAGAAGAGACTGGGGGGTGAGTAACTTGGCTCATTCTCTGAAGCCAGACCAGCCAGAAGAGAGAAAATGAAAATGCTTGGATGCCTCCAGACATAGCTTCCTTGAGCAGCAGAGCATAAGATTTAGCCAGTACCTGAAGGGACCCCAGGCCAATGAAGAGAAAATGAAATTATGTTCAGGGCATCTAACTTTCAAGTGCTTTTCTCTGCAGGACATCGCCTGGGTTATCAGCTTTTATATCCGACATTTCCTCACATTTGGCCCTTTCTATGGAATCTTCGGAACCCTATTGCTGATATATTTTGTCAAGTAAGAATATTCTCTTATCACCATAACCCAGGTGGCCCTCTTACTTTCCTTATCAGAGCTATTTGCCTTTAGCAGAAGATGATGACACCATGCCCCATTTCCTAGAACTGTTTTCAAGCAAATGTGAAAAAAAAAAATAGTTGAAATAGTTGAACAAGGCAATCTTCTTGCAAGAAGTGTTATCTAGATCTCCATTTTTTTCCACTGGCTTGATTCCCAGGGAAACATTTCAGGTGATGCCCAAGTCCTTCAAAAGCATAATCTATTGACACCCATCATAATCTCTGCAAAATATAATGACAGGATGGGAATATTTTAAAGTTCTTTTATGACTAGAGATTTTCAGAGAA
Source organism: Lepilemur ruficaudatus (assembly GCA_963574885.1). Taxonomy (NCBI): domain Eukaryota; kingdom Metazoa; phylum Chordata; class Mammalia; order Primates; family Lepilemuridae; genus Lepilemur; species Lepilemur ruficaudatus. The sequence continues at coordinate 2,399 of CAUYRT010027989.1, read as the reverse complement.
GCAAAGTGACCTCAGACTATTGCATTTGCCTGAATAGCCCTCTACAACTTTCCTGTGTATTTCTCCCTCATTCTGTTGCATTATTATTCTCAATCCTAAATAATTGTAAAGATAATGGTAGATACTGTGCTTCAGGCACATTGTTAAAGGCTTTATATGTATTGTCTTATTTGATGTAATCCTCATGCAACCCTGCAAGGGAGTATCACCTTCATTGTTCTGCTGCAGGAATTGAAGTTAACAGGGATTAAATGACATGCCCAAAGGTATGTATGAGCAAGTTAGGGCTAATGCCAGTGCCAACTCAGAATTTCAACCCACTCTATCTGAGGACACATCCCAGACTGTCAACCACTTTGTGTATATCTGGAGTTCCCCTAATGTTTGTGATCTTTGCACCAGAGCTACAGAAAATTTAGGAAGCGCAGCTCTAGATCTCTGGTAGCAGAGCAGGTCATGTGGCTGAATCCTTCATGTGTCATCTCTGGCTATACAGGACATAAAGGGCTTTGAAAGAAGAAAAAAATGACCACCATTTTACTGGAACCTTTGATTCTCCAGTGCTCAGCCAGGTGTTCCAGGGGTTATGCAAGCCCAGTGATGTGCTTGCTACTGAAAAACCCCACAGAGTCCTCACCTGCTCCTTTTATTCCCCCAAAAGGTGTCTTGAAAGTCCCTGGATTACATGTGTTTCCCTGATGAGCCACCTACCAATGAAAATGACCATAGAGGAGAAGCGTGACTGGCTCAGCACTCAGGTAATGGTGGAGGGAAAATCCTTCAAACCACAGTCATTTAGAATCTGGTTACCTCAAATGATAATGACTCACCCTTAAAGAGTATGGGCTGGGGACAGACACCATCAAGTGCTTTGCATTTATCTACAAAAGGTTTTATGTTATCATAAAAAGTATGATTATTCTTACTTTACAGATGCTCAATTGAGACACAAATTTTAATAACCTATATAAGGTTACACAACTAAGTGGTTGAAGTGTTTTTGAAAACCTAGGCAGTTTGGTTATAGGGCCTTTACTCTAAACCAAGGGTCAGTCAACTGTACTCTAGAGGCCAAATCCAGACCACTGTTTGTTTTTGTAAATAAAGTTCTATTGGAACACACTCATGATCATCCATTTACATGTTATTTGAGACTGCCTGCATGCTGCAACAACAGAATTGGTTTGTTGTAAGAAAATTGAAATATTTACTAATTGGCACTTTATAGAACACATTTGCTAACCCCTCCCCTGCTCTAAACTCTAATGTGACACAGCCCTTCAAGTGGATATGAGACTTCTAGAGTTACAGAATGAATTTTATGTCTGTAAGAACCATGGATATCATACTATTTCACTGTATGGATAGAGCGTCCCAGAAAGAAGAAATGGCATGCTCTCCAAACATGCCAATAATTCTTAGAAAAGCCATAATCAGATCAACACAGAACACTGCTGCCTTCTAAGCCAAAGTCCCCCCACTGGCCATTCTATGCTTAACAGGGGAATCCATTCATTATCCTGCTTCCTTCTCCCAGTTCATACCCAAAGTGGACTCTCGATGAGGCATAGAGGAGTGGTTCTCAAACACTGTAGTCACAGACCACTTAATTTTTTATCTTATGAACTTCTTGTTTCATTTATTTTATCATTAGAAGGTTGAATGCTTTTCATATATTTATTATTTTTTTGAAATTGATTCTTTATTATATGAATATTTGAAGTTCACTTTGGACTTCAGTATCAAAAGTTATTTATTAAATTTATTTTTATTATATATATATTTAAGCTATGCAACATGATGTTTTGAGATATATGTATACACAGACACATTGAAATGATTATTAAAGTCAAGCAAATTGACATAACATATCCATCAGCTCATATAGTTCTTTTTTGTATGTGGCAAAAGTACTTAAAAAATCTATTTTCTTGCTAAATTTCCAGTATCCAACACACTATTATTAACCATATTCTTTATGCTGTATGTTAGATCTCTACATTTATTTATCCTACATAACGGAAACTTTGTACCATTGACATCCAAGGTCAGAATAGCACTTTAGACAAAGCAGTAAAATGGCCTACAATTGCTTTTGCTACTAAAATTATCTATGTCTTTTTTTCTTTATTGAAGTGTAATTTACATATCATGTCTTTATTCCATTTTAAATGTACAATTAAATAGTTATTAGTAAAGTTACCAAGTTACCAAATTACCAAGTTGTACAGCTATTCACATAAATCAGTTTTAGAGGATTTCCTTTCCCCTATTGAGACCCCTAATTCCCATCCCCAACTACATTTCAAGCATGCCCCTCCCCTCCACAGTGCTCACAACATCTCTCAGATGTGGGTCTACCCCCCACCCCCCAAATCCCTAGTGAACATCACCACCCT
>CAUYRT010027988.1:0-64415 GCA_963574885.1 Lepilemur ruficaudatus | reverse complement strand
TGTGTGAGCGTGGAGTAGCCACGACTGCCACAGATTCTCGAAGGGACGCGTGGCCCGCTGAAGGTTGGTCACTGCCATTTTAAAGGGAGGCGTTTATGGGTGTTGAGTCTTCTGTTTTCTGAACGTTGCCCGGTCTCGGGGCTGGAGCAATGTTGAGCAATCCTCTTTTGTCCCTTGGAGACCTTCCCTGTCCCTTGCAGCCTGAGTCTGCTCAGATGCATCACATGACAAGGGGGAAGGACGGCTCCGTGACCAGTGCGGTGTCAGGGATGGCCGCCAAAGAGCTGGAAGGTTCTGAGGGTCATCGTCTACCTGCAGGTCCTGGGGAAGGAGCCCCTGGCAGATGTCCTTCATCTAAAACCACGACCCCACCTGGGCAGCACCGGCGGGTGGTGAGAACACTAAACCGTGACGGTAACGAGGGCCCGGAGTCTCTGTGTGTTTGATGGCTGCTTTCTACAAGATTCACTTGTCTGGGTTTTTTTGTTTTGTTTTGGGTGCCTACTGTACACAAAGTACTGTGGCGGGTGTTGCAAGGAAGTTAAAGCACGGAGTCGGCCCAGGGAGGGCCTGTTTTCGGGAAAACAAGGCAGGAGTGCTCAGCCAGCGTCACCTTGCGGGTCACAACTCTTGCTGGACCTCTTGGCAGGCTAGGACGGCCCCATGGGGACACTGAGTGAGGTGAGGCCTCTGGGGTGGCCCTGAGGGGTGGATCTGGTTGGAGGTGAGATAAACCCCAGCAGTGGCATGTGGGGCTGGGGTGGGGCGTGGACAAGGGGAAAGGGTCAAGGGTCACTGGAACAGAAGTGTGGCCAGCCTGGAGGCATAGCAGGGGACCCAGGGGAGGTTTCTGTGGCCTCCTGAGAGCTGTACCAGGAAAGATGCTGGGTGGCAGGCGGATGGGTGGCTGTTGCTGAGGCAGGAGAGGACTGTTGAGAGGCTGGTCCTCACCAGGTGGGCAGAGCCAGCCCCTGCGCTGGGGGGGCCTAGGGAGACGGAAGGCGGGCCTGTGGCTGAGGGGGCCCAGGGCTCGTGGGCGCACACAGCAGGCGATGCCTCTGGGATATGACCCCAGTGCCCGGGAGCCAGCCGTCCCCTCACCTGTCAGGTGGCCAGGCCAAGTCGAGGTCTCTGGGTTCTGCTGGGATTTGGTGACAACAGGGTCTGGGGAAGAAAGGATCTAGCGAGGGAACAGCAAGGGAACGTGGAGGCGGAAGGAAGCGGCAGCGGCGAGAAGGGGAACTGACATTTGTAGCCCCGCGGCCTGGCCGGCCTGCGGTCAGGGGCTGGGCCCGCGACACCCAGCACGGTGACCTTGGACAAGGGGGCTCTGCCTCAGCTTCCCCGTGGCTGGAGAGGAGGTGACCGTTGGCTGGCTCCCAGACCGTGGGCAGAGGCTAGCGAGAGGCAGAGGGAAACGCTGAGGCCCGGGCCGTGCCCACGGGAGGCTCTCGAGTGAGGGAGGACCCAGGCTCTCTCTGTGCCAGATCCTGGCTCCGCTTGTCCTGTGTTTGCGGTTGTCACACAGGCAGGTGTGGACGACAGACCCCCAAGCCTGTTCCTGGCACCTCCAGTGGGAGGCCAGGACGCAGCTGGGGAGCCGGGAGGCAGATCAGGACAGTTCTGTGAAGGGAAGGTGATGATGGTGGCGTGGACAGCAACGGCGGCACAATAGGAGCTTGGAAGTGTAACTCCGCACGTTACTGTGGTAACTCAAGTCCTTCTCTCCTATTGTCCCCATTTCACAGATGACCAAACTGAGGCACAGGCTGACAAGTAACTGCTCAAGGTCACATGAGGCTAGGAAATAGCAAGAAGAGAGGGTTTTTAAAACAAGGTTGCATTAACAAAATGGTGCTGATTTAGACCCACTTTGGCGTGGAGAGGGTCCCCCGAGTGGGGCCGGCCGCTCTGGGTGATGGATGGAGCCACCAAGGAGGGAGAAAAGCCTTGTTCATGAGGTTTGCCGGTCTGTTGGAGAAAAGCTAAATAAATTAAGCTCTAACCTTGTAGCAAAATAATAAGCAGTCATTTTAAATGGTATTATAGAATCATTGGTGACCTGCAAAATTGTTCAGAGTGTATTACTTTTTTTTTTTTTTTTTTTTTGAGACACAGTCTCACTGTGCTGCCCGGGCTAGAGTGCCGTGGCGTCAGTCTAGCTCACAGCAACCTCAAACTCCTGGGCTGAAGCGATCCTCCTGCCTCAGCCTCAGGCAGCCCAGCCTGGCTTCTCTCTGTTCCCAAGCTCCGCTCTGTGGCCCTTTCTCCCTCGGTCCGGATGGAGCTCGGAGCACTGGGATGGACGATGAGAAAGGCCCAGCCCCGGCGAGGAGCAGAGAACAGGGGACTCTTACGCACGGCCTGCGGGGATGCGAACAGCCACGATGGAGAACGGTATGGAAGTTCCTCAAAAACCTAAAAATAGAGCTGCCATATGATCAGCAGTCCCACTCCTGGGCATTCATCCAGAGGAAAAGAAACCAGGGTATCAGAGAGGCATCTGCACGCCACGTTCACCGCGGCACTGTTCACGGTCGCCGAGATCCGGGATCCGCGCACGCGCCCGCCGGCAGATGAATGGAGAATGGGAGCGCCGCGTACGCACAGTGGAATAGTATTCAGCCCTAACACAGAATGAAACCCTGCCGTTCGCCGCGGCATGAATGGGACCGGGGGACGTTGTGTTAAGTGGATGAGCCAGGCACGGAAAGTTAAACACCACATGTTCTCACTCATACGCAGAAGCTAAAAAAAGTTGAGCTCATAGAAGTGGAAAGTAGCGCAGAGGACGCTGGAGCCGGGAAGGGTGGGGGGTGGAGAGCGAAACATTTGTTAAGGGATACAGAATTACAGCCAGATGGAGGAGTAAGTTCTGGCTCGGCATCCGTGTGGGATGACTGCAGCTAACAGTAATACATGGTTTCAGGTAGCGGGGAGGGCAGTGAACGTTCCCGGCACAAAGAGAGCAACGTTGGAGGTGATGGACATGCTAATTACCCTGATCCGATCACTGTGCGCTGTATGGAAACATCACTCTCTCCCATAAATGTTACCATTGTGATTATGTATCCATTAAACAAAAAAAAGAAAGGCCTGTCCTGGAAGGATGCAGCTGGAAAAAAAGACAAAGGCCCAGCCCAGGTAACACGAGCAGGGGGCAGGGGAGCTTCTCGAGCGATCACACGGGATCCCAGCACTGAGTGGAAACGTCACCATGACTGTCTGCTCTGCCTCTCTGTACCACCTGCCCTGCTGGCTCCAGCTGGTCGAGAATCTGCTGTGCTGGGTTGCGTGGCCCTGCTGAGGCCGCCGGTCCCGTGACGTGGAGGGCGTGGGAAACAAGGAGAGGGTTGGGAGGAAAACCGGGAGTTCCCCCCAAGGCAGGGCAGCTTGTGACGATAATGTCACAGAGTGTCTGGAGTGTTTGCACCAACCTGATGAAATCTGGGCCTGACTGTGACCCTAAGATACGGGGGACCCTCCTCACCACCGGGGACTCTCTAACCTGAGGACGATCACGCCATCTGTTTGGCCACTGTCACACGGCTGCTGGGTGTCCAGTGGCAACCACAGCCAGGCCTCTGACGCCAGGCGATGGGGTCCCGGCTGCTTCCACCACGCAGCACTTGAGACACTGGGGGACGGTATCAGGGAGTCATTCCTAAGCTTCCGATGCAGAGTGGATTGTTAAGTCCAGAAGGAAGGTGTCGACACCCTGGCAGGAGAGCTTCGGGGGCACACGGGCTCCCTGCCTTTTGGGCAGAGCCTTAGGCGGATGTGCCCCACACACAGCTCTCCCAGGCTCCCCGCCCAGCACCTTCTCCTCTGGGGGTTCTCCTGGCATTTAACCTTCGATCCTCAGATGCCCCCAAGAGCCAAGGACCAGCCTGGCCCTGCCTGGGCGGAAACCACATCTGTCCAGAGGAACCGGGGGTAGGGCAGGCCCAGGACTGCAGCTGTGGTGGGTTCAGCCCCTCGGTGCAGCTGCCTCTTGGCAGGGAATGAAGGGCTCTGCAGTGGTCTTCGCCTGTGAGCCCCCATCCTGGAAAGCAGGGACACAACCACCAGGCAAAGAGACAAAAACGTCAGTCGTCAATGGCTTTTCCGTGCAAAGGGATCTTGGCCTCTTTCCTTCCGTGCGAGAGCTCCGCGGGGAAGGTAGGCAGGCCTTCAGTCCTGTCGGTTTGGAAGGGGGGCCGCCGAGGACTTGCCAAGGTCACCGGCAGAGTGGCGGTGCCAGGAACCCGGGGAGAATGATCCTGGCTCGAGTCTCTGGAAACGGGATTAGATTTCACAGCTCCGGTACTTGCCACGGCCCCGTTCTCTGGGCCAGGAGGCCTGTTGTCCTTGGAAAGGCGTGACGACGCGTGTATTTCGTCTTAACCTGAGCGGTTTACGGGCTCCGAAGGGCGTTTTGGCAGGGACAGGCTTTACAAATGTGTCTTCTCTTTGATCAGGCGGCTCTGTATCCAGGGATTTTTCTGATGGAAATAATTCTGGACATATGAAAGCTTTTGGTCACCAGGATACACGTCGGTCTCGCTTGTCTCGGGGCAACGTTCGCAGCACCTCCACACGCGGCAGCCGGGCGTGAGTGAATCACAGCAGGAGGTGTTCTCCGGGCATCAAACGGTACAGGATTTTTTAAATTGAAATGTAGAGAATCTGATGAACGAGGGGAAATGAGACTTTCTTTTGCAGGTCTGTTTTCTGAGTCTTCGATGATGAGCTTGGCTTACACAGGCGTGCCGTGTCTCACCGCACTGCTCAGATAGCGCCGTTTTTACAGACCGAAGGTCACAGCAGCCGCGCATCCAGGAAGTCTGTCTGCACCGTTTTCCCAGCACACGGGTCCACGTCACGGCTCGGTGTCGCATTTTGGTAATCCCTGAAATATTTCAACCTTTCTCATTGTCGTTCTGCCTCTGACGGTGACCGGTGATCAGTCTTTGACGCTACCATCGTGACTGTCTTGGGGAACCAGGAAGCGAGCCCGCGTGGGGCGGCAGATTTAACGGGTTGATGCGTGTGTTTGGACTGTTCCCCGGTGGCCATCCCGCCCCGTCTCTCCCCCTCTCCTTGGCCTCCTGATTTCCTGAGATGAAACAATATTGAAACTAGGCCAGTGAATGACGCCGCAGCGGCCTCTGAGCGGTCACGTGAAAGGGAGGGTCGCGTTTCTCTCACTCCAGATCAAAAGCTAGAGGCGATGAAGCTCGTTGAGGAAGGCGGGTCGGAAGCCGGGATGGGTCAAAAGCCGGCCTCTTGGGCCAAACGGTGGGCCAGGTCGTGACTGCGCAGGGAAAGTTCTTGAAGGAAGTTAAAAGTGCTGCTCCAGCAACATGTGAACGACAGAGCAGAACAGCCTTCTCGCCGAGGCAGAGGAAGCCTCAGTCAGCCGAATAAAAGGTCAAAGCAGCCACAGCGCTCCCTGAAGCCAAAGCCCAACTCGCGGCAAGGCCGTCACGCTGCTTCAGCCCTGTGAGGGCCGGGAGAGGCGAGGCGGCCGCCAAAGAGGAGTGGGAAGCTGGTGGAGTTGGTTCCGGAGGTCTAAGGGAAGAAGCCGTCTCCACAACGCAGAAGTTCAAGGTGCAGCAGCAGGTGCTGGCGTAGGGCCCGGGCGAGTCATCCGGGAGGTCTCGCCGAGACCCCTGGCGAAGGTGGCTGCACGGCACAACAGGTTTTCATTGTAGACAAAACTGCTTTCTGTTGGAAGAAGATGCCATCTAGGGCTTTCATAGCTAGAGAGGAAGAGTCAGTGCCTGGCCTCAAAGGACAGGCTGACTCTCTTTTTGGAGGTTAATGCTGCTGGTGTCTTTAAGTTGAAGCCAGTGCTCATTTACCACTTTGAGAATCCGAGGTTTCTTAAGAATTATGCTTAGTCTATTCTGCCTGTGCCGTATAAATGAACCAACAAAGCCCGGATGACGGACATCAGTTTACAGCATGCTGTACTGAATGTTTTAAGCCCGCTGTTGAGACCTACTGCTCAGATAGAAAGACTCCTTCAAAACATTACTGCTCACTGACAATGCACCCGGTCGCACAAGAGCTCCGACGGAGCTGTGCAAGGAGACGAATGTTGTTTTCATGCTGCCAACACAGCATCCCTTCTGCAGTCCGTGGGTCAGGGAGTGATTTTGACTTTCGAGTCTTATTCTTTAAGAAATGCGTTTCATACAGCCGTAGCTGCTAGAGATAGTGATTGCTCTGATGGATCTGGGCGAACTAAATTGAAAGCCTTCTGGAAAGGATTAACCATTCTAGATGCTGTGAAGAACATTTGTGATTTATGGGGTGGAGGTCAAAGTGTCAATATTAAGAGGAGTTTAGAAGAGGTTGATTCCAACCCTCATGGATAACTTGGAGGGGTTCAAGACCTCAGTGGAGGCGGGAACCGCAGATGTGGTGGAAACAGCAAGAGAACCAGAATTGGAAGTGGAGCCTGGAGATGTGACTGAATGGCTGGACTCTCTTGATAAAACTTGAATGGGTGAGGAGTTGGTTCTTATAGATAGGAAAAAAAAGAAAGGAAGAAAGCAAGCACACCTGTAGTCCCAGCTACTCAGGAGGCTGAGGCAGGAGGATTGCTTGAACCCAGGAGATGGAGGTTGCAGTGAGCTATGATGACACCACTGCTCTCTACCCAGGGTGACAGAGCAAGACTTTGTCTCAAAATAAAAGATATGTATATATATTTTTTAAGACATATGTTATTGAATACTTAATAGACTACAGTGTAGTGTAAATATAACTTTCGTATGCACTGGGAAACCAGATAATTCATGTGACTCGCTTTGTTGTGGTGGTCTGGAACCAAACCCACAGTGTCTCCAAGGTATTCCTGTACGTGTACCTTTTAACGCTAGCATTTGCTAGGGGTGGGTGTAATTGTGGTCAACGATAGTAAGGACCCAGACCCTCAGGGCTGGGTTGGTCTTATGCTGGTGGTGAGTCGTGTGCAGGAGGGGTCTCTTGGCGGATTAATGCAGAGGAGGAGGGCGGCTTCCCAGGGCTTGCCACGGCAGGGTCAGCGGAGCCCAGGGTTGGGAGAAATGTTCTCAGTCCAGAAAGACCTGCAGAGCGTGGTAATGACAGCAGCATTCCAAAAGGACTGTCAGAGTCCCTCTGTGCTGTGGTTTGGGGCCACCATGTTTTTTCCTCTTCACTAGATAACTTCTCCCTTGCTTTAGGGTGGGTGTCAAGACCACGCCGAGAGGATAAAGGATCTGGGATCATTCTCTGGGGAGGGAGAGGTGGACACCAGACTATCTGTAGGGTAGCATTAGGGTTTTCCGGAGAAACAGAACCAACAGGGTACATATGGATATATCAGACGGGATTTATGGGAATCGGCTCATGCGTTTATGAAGGTGGAGGAGTCCCAGGAGCTGTTGTCTGCAAACTGCAGGAGCAGGGACGCTGGGGTGTAATTCAGTCCGACTCCAGAGGCCCAAGAACCAGGAGCTCTGATGTCCGAGGACAGAAGGTGGATATGCCAGGCCAAGCCGGGAGAGAGAAAACGTGCCCTTCCCCCGCCTTTCGTTCTATCTGGGCTCTGAACAGGTTGGCCGGTGCCCTCCCTCCTTGGTGAGGGCGGGTCTTCTCTGCTCAGCCCTCCCATGCAAGAGACATGGGAGGCTCACAGGCCCACCTAGAAGTAACGTTTCACCAGCTATCTGGGCGTCCCTTAGCCCAGTTGAGCCGACACGTAATATTAACCATCACAGGGGCTCAGAAGATGGACCGGCAGTGGGTGGGTGGGTGGGCTGTGGCTGAGACCTTCCCCCAGGAGAGCTCCTGCCTTCCCGGAGGCGGCACCAGATGCTCTCTCCAGGGTCAGTCCCAGACAAAGGCTTTTGTTTCAGCTCAGCACCCCGAGCCTTAGTCCTCCCTGACATCCCCACACCACCGCCAGATTCCGGCTGTGGCCTTTCTCAAGAAACGAAACCCTGGGACTTGGTTGCTCTGACTTCGGGGGACTCAGATCACGTTCTCCCAGTTGTCAGATTTGTGGAGGGAACCGCTGGCCCTGGAAGCAAAGTCACGTGTGTCTGATCTCTCATGCTGTGCGGGTAGGTGGGTGACAGAGGGAACCGGCCGGGGTTCGTTCTTCCCCTGCCTCCAGTGGGGTTGTGACGTGACAGTGGTACCCAAGAGCGTTTGGAAGCGGGAACAGACGCTTTCCTACAGGAGAAGGGGCGGCACGCGGTGTCGGGGAGCCCTGACCTTGAAGTGTGCCTCCTTAACCACCCCACAGCTCCGAGAGGAGAGCGACACCCCAGAAGGGCTTTCTGGGCTCCCAGGCAGAGCAGGACGTCCTCCGCGCCCAGTGGCCCTGAGGATTTTCATGTCACTCCATAGATGCCTCCTTAAACCTGCGTAAGCAGGCACCTTCCAGAGTTCCGCTGGGCCGAGCCTCTCTGCACATCTCCCCGGCCGTTTGGGCCAAATCTCTGGGCCTTTCACCTGCGTGCTTGTCCCTGGCTGGCTAGTGGCTGTCCCTGACCTCAACCCTGCTGTGATGTCACAGCACAACAGCTCTGCTGTTCCCATGGCAACGGCCTGCCGTGGTTAGCCAGCCGGGGCAGAGGCTGGGCTGCAGGCGGAGGTGGGAGCTGCGGGTCCAGCCAGCTTTGGTCAGTGGGCCCCCGAGACCCCACGGAGACCCCTCGGGCCGAGGTCCTGTGTCCGCCCCATCCGTTGTGAGGGTGGGTGCTTTGTGTTCCCAACTACTGGCGAGGCTCCGGAGAGGCCCCTGGAGCGTGGGCCGATGACAGGCTCCAGGTCACACGTCCGGAAGGCCGATTTGAAAGTCCCTGTGCCACGGGGGTCCCCACAGACAGTTTGGTCTGGAAGGATGAGGGTTGCTGGGGGGCCTGGGTTGAAGAGGCTCGGGGTGGTTAGGAGGAACCGAGTTGTCATCGTGATGCAAGAACAGCCACTGGTACTGAGGACCCCCAGCCTAGGCGGGGTGCACGGAATCTCGAGGGTGAGCGGGTGGTTGGCGTTGTCAGGCTGTGTTTAGTGAGACACCAGTCGGATGGGCCACGAGCCACCCCTCGGGTCGCTGGCACCTCGGCTGTCAGTCTGAAGGGGGTGGATCTGCCTCCACGTCCGTCTTTGTGATGTGGGACCTTGCTTGTCCCTGAGGCTGGCTGCCCAGCTGTCTCGGCCTCCCAGAGCCGCCCAGCCCTGGCTGTGCTCCGGGTAGGGGGGAGACCTGCAGATTCTCAAGCCCACCCCCGGGATTCGGGTGAAAAGACCTGCTGTGGGCCTGGCCAGGACTCGTGTTCTCCCACCACCCACCCGCTGCCCTGGGGGTTCCCACACAGCCAGTCCAGTGCCCACCCCAGTGGCTTTAGGAACCACCCTCCAGAGCTTAGCCGATGGGGAAGGGGCAAAAACCGAGACTCTGGGCAGCACGCTGGTGTCCTGGGGTGTATTTTTAGAGGTTAGAATGTGGAGAAATGAGGTATGAGAGGTTTCTGATGTTTGTTTTATCTGGACTTGCTTGGATGCCTCTAGTGATGGGTGTCTCACTATCTACCAAGTCAGCCCAATGATATCAAGAGAGCCCTGTAGACAGCACTTGCTTCCACCTGGCCTCACCTCCCTGCCTCCCTGTAACGTGTTCTCGGTGTGCTAGGTCAGTCATCTGAAGACACACACAGTGAGTACCACCCTCTTCCCCATAGCTCACACTAAACAATAGGGCACTTCTCATGGCAATGAGTGCTAGTATCTCTGTACATGCTATCGTTAATATCCCCATTTCACAGATGAGCAGACTGAGGCACCCAGAGCTAAGCAGCTTGCCCCGGGTCACACAGCTAGTGCTCTTAACCACCACTGTGCTGTTCTAGATTTTTCTTTCCTTCGAAAACACCCTGTCCTACCCACCCCCGGACTTTTCCTCCTGTGATCTGTGTTTTTCATTCTCCTCCTGAGCTGTGAGTCCGCAGCCTTCTCCCGCCCGGGCCGTCCTCCCCCCGCTTCCGAGAACGCCCTGGGAGGACGTCTCCGTCATTCCGACGTTCCCTTGTTCTGCCATCAAGTCGGATTTAGGCCTTGTGCGTTTCTTAGCAGGTTTATTCCTGATCATTGCGGCAGTTTTATTGGGATTTTAAGACTTTTATCCCGTGGCATTGTCAAATTGGCTGTTTCTAGAGCATAGAGATTAATACTTCTTAGCTGTTTGACGTCATTTCGACCTGTGTCTGCCATCAGCTCCCCGGCGTCTTTGCATCTTGCGTGCCCTGGACGCTGGCGCCTGCCTGCGAGCCGGCGCTGCTGTCCGTCCTCCCCGCGGGCCATCCCGGCAGATGCCGCAGCCTCCTGTGGGGCAGGCACGGGGCAGGCGCCGGCAGACGGCGTCAGCATGCTGGCGCCCCAGCGTGTCACACCTCTTCCCCCGGGGCCTGGGGACGTCCAGGTGACGTCCAGCCAGGCTTATTTTAGACCTTTCTGTTAAGGCGGTTAGAGGTCACATCGGCTCTTTCGAGGCGGCTGGTCTGAAGCGCTTTCATCTCCTCTCCCGCATCTGGCTGCGTCCCTCTGCTTTGCTCTTGCGTGGCTGGATGCGGGAACCCGCAGGCGAGTTTCAGATGCGTTCCCATCACGTTTTATCTTGCTGGAATAGGCCAGATAGCAGGTTGTTCAAACCTTCTGGGCTGGAGCCTCGCTGTGGATTTTGTCTCCGTTGTAGGTGATCAGTGTCCCGTGGACGGCCACGTTTGAGGCCACGTCTTAGGACTGATAAGCTTAGACATGAAAGCTCAGCTGTCAGCTCCTTGACTCGTGGAAGAGCCCGTCACTGCCTCAGACTCTACTTACTCTTACTTCAGACACCGTTTTAATGAGCTTATCCGAGTGGGTGCCAGGCCGGGGCAGCCTAGGAGAACAGGCTGCCGACACACACAGAAAGCTGTGACCAGGGAGGAGGACACAGGAGGCTATATATAGGTGACTCAGAAACCTCAAATTGCATTCTGGGGTCACTTAGTTTAGGAGAACTCTGTTCCATACGTTTCAAAAGCCCTTGAGGGCTTCCCTGTCTCATCATCCCCCAGGCAGTCCAGAGTTTTCCAAAGGAAAAAAGAGGTCAAATTGTATATTCTGCATGCTCTGAGAAGATTAGAAATGTCCAGCTTTACATACGAAAGAGTGAGCTTTAATTATATGGAAACGTTCTCTCTCTGGCCGGTGCCAGCTAACGGAGCCCTCCTATAGCTATTTTTATAACGTATGCTTCAGAGAAAAGGTGCTCAACTGTGCGGCCCCAGCTCTGGGCTGTTGGTGAAAGGGCAAGAGTTCTTGTTGCCTCGGAGGGAACCGGACCCGGGCCGGGGACATGTGGTAGGATGGGGGTGTGTCCATGTCACGAGGATCCCACATGAGCACAGTCACGGCGCTGGGCCTGGGTGTGGGGCATTTGGGGACAGGGCGGGACGGGGAGCCGGCTGGGAGGCTGCTGGAGTGTTCTGGAGCCTTAGGCCAGAGCCTGTCTGACCTTGGCGGTGCGGGGAATGCTCGGGGGGTCAGCCTGGAGGGGGCCCGGGAATCTGCACCTTGACTAGCAGCTGGGGCAGCTGTGATGCAGGGGCCTGGGGACTGCCTGGGAGACTCGCCCAGGGCCACGGGGCCGCACTGGCTGTAGCCGGTATGGGGAAGAGGGGGCACAGCAGGCACGGGGTGGGAGGCAGAGAGGCTGATTAAGAAGCTTCCAAGAGGCTCAGGTGAGAGATGGCCGGGGCACGGGTGAGAGATGGCCGGGGCACGGGTGAGAGATGGCCGGGGCTCGGGTGAGAGATGGCCGGGGTTCAGGTGAGAGATGGCCGGGGTTCAGGTGAGAGATGGCCGGGGCACGGGTGAGAGATGGCCGGGGCTCGGGTGAGAGATGGCCGGGGTTCAGGTGAGAGATGGCCGGGGCACGGGTGAGAGATGGCGGGGCACGGGTGAGAGATGGCCGGGGCACGGGTGAGAGATGGCGGGGCACGGGTGAGAGATGGCCGGGGCTCGGGTGAGAGATGGCCGGGGCTCAAGTGAGAGATGGCCGGGGCTCGGGTGAGAGATGGCCGGGGCTCGGGTGAGAGATGGCCGGGGCTCGGGTGAGAGATGGCCGGGGCTCGGGTGAGAGATGGCCGGGGCTCAGGTGAGAGATGACCAGGGCCCGGCCACCGTCGCAGCAGGAGGCCAGAGCAAGGCACGGCTTCTTGGCAGAGACGCATTTGCTGGGCCTCGGTGCTCGCGTGGTCCCCGGGGCTCCTTCCAGATGCAGAGTCTCGGGACCCACCCAGGCTTGCTGACTCTTGCCTGAGTTTTGACGAGATTGAGGAAGCACCGTGCTGGATCTCGCCCTTGGATGCGTGTCAAGGAATAAAATACTTGGATGGAAAGGAGGAGGTTCCGCTGATGGGCTCAGAGGCACCACAGTGTCCCAGGTAGACGCACACAGAAAGCACAAAGTTCGTCCCAGGCCTTAGCGTCTGTGGAAGCTCAGCATGCCCCTCAGGGTCACAGCAAGTCAGGTGTCAGGTGGGGCCCAGCACAGCCCGGGACAGGTCCCCTCCCTCAGTAGCAGGTTGGGATCCTGGGATCAGAGGTCAGCCTGCTTGGCTTTGAATCCTTGCTGCACAGCTCATGAGCTGTGTGTCCTCAGGCAACTTACTTAACCTCTCTGAGTCTCATCAGCAAGTGGGGGTAGGAGCAGACCTCACCTCCTGCGGTGCGATCAGGAGATGGTGTGAGAAGGTGCGTGTGAAGTCCTGGAACAGTGTGAAATCGCATGGACAGGTCCTCCATCGGAGAGAGGGAGATGGTTTGCATCCTGCTGTTGTCCCTGGGGAGGGCCAGGCTCACTGTTGTCCCCCGTGTCTGGGCGCAGTGCGTTCTCTTAGGGATGTGGCGTCTGCTGCATTGATTTCTGGGTGTCCACGTGTGCAGGCTCAGTGTCACGCAAGAGTCACCCACGGTGGGTGAACTTCACCCCGTGCCAGTGCTGGTACCTGGGGCCATCGGGCAGCCTCGTCACGGCAAGCTCCAGCAGTGGGAGGGCCTGAGTCTTCGTCACGACTCGCTGGTCAGCTGTGCGGCTGCCCTCTTGGCGGGAACTGGGGTGGGCAGGCCCCCTGGATGGGTACATGTTCACATCGTGTCCCACCCCAGCAGACCTGAGTGGGTGGCATCATGCCCCTCGCACAGATGAGGGAGACAGAGGTGACCCAGGTGAACCGCAGGACCCCACATCCTGCGACTGGGACCCAGGCCTCTCTGACAGTGGAGCCCCTGTCCTGGGCACCTCACGTGGCCTCTGATCGTGACACTTGTCACTCCCCACTGGAGGAGGCCGGGGGACTGCCCGTGGGCCCGGGCACTTCCCGGCCCTGTACAGAGAGTTCCCCTTCCCTTCTGCTTCTGCTGAAGAGCTGTCCAGGCAGCTGCCTGGGAGCCACAGAGAGCGAGAGAGGAGAATGGGCCCAGTGTCCGCTCCAGCCTGGGGGAGGCTCTGGTGCTGTCTGGAGGCCAGGAGGTGTCCCCTCCGCCTCCCTGTCTGCTGCTATGGGCACAGCTTCTGGGGGGAAGGGGCTGTGGTTTCCCTGAGTGGCTGTGGGCAGCCTGTCAGCTCCGGACGTGGTGGCAGCATGTGGGGGACGCCAGAGCAAGAACCCCAGGATGGTCAGAGGGACAGAGGAACACTGAGACCCCAGCCCAGTCCAGGACGCTCTGCCCAGGAAACAGGCAGGGTGTGTGTCTCTGGAGGGGAGTGCTGTAGTGTGGGCCCCCATCAGAATCGTGCCTCTCTTCCCTGGCAAATGTCCCGCCAAGGGCACCCTGTCTCGCAGGGCTGGAGAGACCCTGGGCTGCCCGGAGGGCGGGCGGGACGTCCCAGCGGGCCACGCACCAGGTGAACAGGCGTTTATCCCTGGCTTCAGCTAAGGCTTCAGTTGAGTTCCTTGCGAGTGCTTGCCCGGGTCCAAGTGAGGCCCTGCCCGCTGGCCTCAAGTTAGCGAGTGGGGAAGGGCGCAGAGGAGAGAGCAGGGGGGCTGGGCGTGGCAGGGGGCAAGGCTGAGTCTGACAGTGTCGTGGGACTGTCACTACCTCAACTCTGGAGCTGACTGTAATTTTCTGAACTTTATCCCAAGATCTCTCCCCAGATGTTTTAAGTTTTCCTCTGTTTGCATGTCTCCAGGAAAACCAACTCTGCAGCTTTGGGGTGCCCACCCCTGGGGGCCTGGCACAGGGTGCAGTGGGACCATCAAAATCACAAAAGAGCTGGGGGCACCTCCGGAGTGGGAGGCTGGTAAGGAAGGGGGTGCGTGAGCCAGTGGCTCCAGACACAGAAACGGGCTTTGGGCCTTGGGCACGGTGAGCCCCATTCTCTCCAGGTGTCCAAGACAAAGGGACATTCACAGCAGCCCAGACCTCTCTCCGCCTGTCTGGATAGACCCAGGGCCATCCCTAGGGGTGGGAGAAGCTCAGTCTTGGCGTCTGAGACCAGGATTCAAACCCTATGAGCTGGGAGAGATGTTCAACCTCTGTGAGCTTTCCCGTCTCTTTGTGGACATACGCTCTCATTTCTCCGGGGTATAGACCTGGGAGCGGAATCGCGGGGTCATATGGTGACTGTTTAATGATCTGGGGAGCTGCCAGACTGATTTCCAAGGTGGCTGCACCATTTTTGCATCCCCACCAGCAGTGCGCGCGGCTTCCAGCCTCTCCACCTCCTCGCCGACAGTCGACATCGTCTGTCTTTTCGATTAATGCCGTCACAGCGGGTGTGCAGTGGTCGCTCACGGTGGTACCGGTTCTCCCTCCCCGGTGACATGATGCTGAGCACCGTTTTGTGTGTGGGATCAGCCGCACAGCTGCCGTCTTTGGTGAAACCTCTGCCTGAATCTTTGGCTGATTTTTGAGCTGGATTATCTGTCTTCCTGTTCAGGTGTGAGAGCTGTGTATTCCGGGTTTGGGTCTTTGGTTGGATATATGGTTTGCAAATATTTCCTTCCGGTCTGCACCTTGTGTTTTCACCTTTACCAATGGTGTCATTTGAGGCACAAAGGCTTTTTAATTTTGCCGATGTTCACTTGGTCAACGTCTTCCCTTATTACTTGTATCTTTGACATCGTGTCTAAGAAAGCTTTGTGTAACCAAGGTCGTGAATATGGAAACGCCCGGGTTTCCTTCTAAGCATTTGTAGTTTTAGACCTCGAGTCGAGGCCTGTAATCCATGGGCATGCGGTGTGAGGTAAGGCTCTAAACTGCCCTGTTCGTGCATGTGGGTGTCCAGCTGTCCCCAGCATCGTTTACTGAAAAACAAAAAACTATTCTTTCCTGCATCGAATTGCTGTTGGTTGTGTCAAAAGTCACCATGGCTGTGCTTCCTCGCCCGCCCCTCCACTCTCTCTCTCCTCTTGGGCACCGCAGTGGTTGGCAGGCTGGTAGAGCACGGCACTAGCCGCTGTTCTGGGTTCCCACGCGAGGTTCCAGGTGTAGGGTCTGGGTCACCGAGAGGTGCGGGGCCCTCGCACCAGAGCCGGCTGCCCTGTGGTTTAGCCAAGCTGCGGAGGGCTGTCTCTACCACTTGCCAGCTGTGTGACCGGGTCAAGTGTCTTCATCCATCGCTGCCTCAGTTTCCCCATCTGTGAACCAGAGGTAATAATAGCTCCTTAGCTCATAGAGTCACTGAAAAAAAAAACCGAGCCAGTGAGTGTCAGGCGCTCGAGGGGAGCCGTGGTGCAGATGCAGTTATGACGCTCTCACGACCGCAGCTGCGTTGGGTTCAGATTTCTTAGCCGGGATCCACACGGGCGAGAACAGGGAGGGGAATGGGCGGGGAGGGGCGCCCCGTGTCCACTGCGGCTGTCCTTTAGCGGTTCCCGGCTGCAGACACGAGCCCATACTCTTCCTGCGTAAACACACCTCCTGCCCGAGGAGGGCCTGACACAGTGTGGATCCCTTCCCGACGCCAGAGGGACCCGGGAGAGCCCCCCTCTGGCGACTACACAAGGAAAGGGTTGGGAGCCATGTGAGGGGAGCTCACCCCAGCCTGTCCTCCTCTCTGTTTGGTCTGTGTTGGATTCAGGGACCAAACATGCAGATGCACACACATGCACATACGTGCACACAGGGACACGTGCGCACACACCCCTGCACGCAGAGGCGGCACGCTACCTCTCAGGTGCTGCCCTCTGGGTCCTTCCACCCCCGCCCGAACCCTACCATAGGCTTCCTAGGGAGGCGGTTCTCTGTCTCAACACTGTTGACGTTTGGGGCCAGGTCACTCTTTGTCACAGGATGGATGCCTTATGGGATGTTTGGCAGCATCCCTGGCCTCCAGCCACCTACAGGCCAGTAGCACTCGTCCCTCCAGTTCAGACATCGCCAAATGTCCCCTGGGAAGCAAAACCACGCCCCGTCGAAAACATTTGTCCGACAGGCTCTCATCAAAGGTCTGCAAGTCAGAGCAGGGGGTGGGGGGTCTGGAGGGTTACATTTTTAGGGTCTGTCCCCATGCTGAGAATCCATGTGTCCTTGTCTCCAGGCCCTTGGTCACCGTCCTGGAACGCTGCAGGCAGCAGCATTTGTCCTCCCGTCCTTGCAGGTGCGCTGCGGGACGGTCCTGGCATCCGTGGCTCCTCAGTCCCGGGCCCCCCGAGCCCTCTGCTTTTGGCTCCAGCCACCGTCCCTCTGAAACCGTGTCTGTCGAGTTCTCAGCGATGCACAGAAATGTGGAGAGGGCCGCTTGGCGGAGCCCCAGCCCCGGCGATGAGGCCTTACTCTTGGGGCAGAAGCGTAAACTGCTGCAGGTCAGAGAAAAAGAAGATTTGGCTCTGCAGAGAAGACCAGATGTCAGGCTGTGGAAGAGCGGCCAGCTCCAGGGCCTGGCCGAGGAGCTGCGGGCCGCGTGGCAGGAGGCTCAGCACCGCCACGCGCATCTGTCAGCTGCGGGGGGGCGACGCGCGAAGGACAGGGAGCCCGACCAGGTCGAGCCCCCGCGGCAGGCAGCAGCGAGGTCCCTGAGGGCCAAGGAGAGGCACAGAGCAGCCCTCAGAGAAGAGAAGAGCCGCAGGGAGGAGCCGGGCCGGCACGCCTGGCACCCCAGGGCCTGGAGGGTGGCGGTGGGCGCGGAGAAGCAGGGAGCTGCAAAAGCCCCGGGCCGGGCGCACCCTCCGCCGAGCCCCCCTGAGAAGAGCCAGGGAAAGCGAGTGCCTTGGACCAAGGCCGGGGGTGGCCGCCGCCCTGTCACCTCTCGGGGCAGCAGGAGGATGGACCCGCTCTTGGCCCCTGCAGGGGAAGTCAAGCGTGTGGAGAAAGAAGCCGCCCAGGAGGGGAGGAAGCAGCAGGAGAAGGGCGCGGCATGCTTGGCCCGAGGCTTGGCCGGCAGCTCTCGCAACCCGAGTCCGGAGGGCAAACCGAGAGCCGGGGAGCGGCGCTGCGCCTGCAGACGGGGGGCCCAGGCGTGCACCTGCGGCGACAAGAGCGAGTGGCAGAAAGAGCTGGAGGTTACCTTCGAAGAGTTGTTCAACACAAACAGACAGCTGAAAAAACACCTGAGCCTGCACCTGGAACCGAGGCCCAGGGCGGCCCAGAGCCCCGATGACGAACAGGCCGCCCCCGAGCCGCAAGAAGGCGGCAGCAAGACCCCGAGGGAGAAGAACGCAGCGGATGCAGAAGCGACGCCCGCGGGCGAGTGCGGTAGCCCGGTGGGGCCGGAGGCCCACCAGACGGCGTCCAGAACCGACGTGGAGGCGTTCCTGAGCAAGATCGAGAACCGAAAATACCGCCAGGCAGTCGACCCCGCCGCGTTTGGGAATGGAAGCCAGACGCCGTGTCCCGAGGCAGGGATATTGACGGATGAGGAGGGCGCGCTCCCATGCGGCACCAGGATGATCGCGCCGGCGGAGGGTCTCCTCCAGCTCCACCTGCAGGACCAGGCAGGCGGGGCGGGCTCCGCGGCGTGGAGGCTGAAGCAGGAGGCAGAGGCGGAGTGGAGGAGGCCACGGCAGCCAGCACTGCTGGAGCAGCCGGAGCACCGGAACATGAGCTTGGAAATCCACTACATGGCCGAGTTAGAGAAGGAGCGGCGGGAGCGCAGAAGAGCCCGCCTGGCCCTTCTCAAGTCCTACCCCTCGCAAGGCTGGGCCGCGAAAAGAGGACCTGAGCTCAGCCTCACCGAAGAGGACTGGCACAGTCAGATGATCCACGACCTCCAGCAGCAGATTTTAGAGCAAAGCGAGTTGCACAAACAGTTTCTTGACGAAGCCCGGAAACGCTTGCGGGAGTTTCAGGACGAGGACTAAGCATGAGAGGCGGCTGTGACAAATACACCGCTGATGGCTGTTCCCTCGGAACCGGCGCCTCCGAGACGTGTGTTTGCGTCGTCCCCTCGGAGACCGGGTGATCTGTCCCCGTCCCACCCTCCGGGCAGGTTCCCTTACGGCGACCTGTTCCCTCCTCTCCCCTCCTGAGCCAGGTCCCACTTGGGATCCTCCTTGGCACAAAAACAGGAGCCCGCGGGGGGTCGGGTGAGCGGGTCTCTCCTGAGTGCCGCAGATGCGGCTGCTAAGTTCATTTCCACACGGCGCCACGGGCACAGACAGAAACTCCGGGTAAGGTGAGACTTCAGATGTTTTAGCCGGATAAACACTGGACATTGAGGGGCATGCCAGGTCAGGCAGGCACAGTTTCAAAAGATACATCACTCATTGCTTAGCCACCGGCCGAGACGTTAACAGAGAGATTGAACTAAAGCTAAAACCTCTCGATCGCTCAGAGTGACAAAGCCAGAGTCACATAATAGTACGTCACTGAACACATTCTTGTAACTTTAATTTGAGAGAGAAGGAAGACAGGAGAGAGCAGAAAGGCACCCGTCACCCTGCTGGGTGGCCGGCCCTCTGGCTGGCAAGGGTAGGAGTCCGGGGTGTTTGGTCACTTTCCCATCCCCCGGCTTTGCCTCTGGCCCAGCAGCCGTGGCAGCCACGGAGACCCCACGCAGGGCAGGATTTTTTCCTGCAAATTGCAGGCTCAGGGATTGGGACAGGGGTGGGCACACTTCTTCTGCAAAGAACCAGGGAGTAAATATTTTCCTCATTGCCAACTATACGGTCTCGGTGGCACCTGTCAACTCTCCTGCCGTGGCTGGAAAGCGGCCGTCAATGTACGTAAATGAACAGTGGCCACGTTCCAGTTAGACCTTATTTACAAAATTAGGTGGGTGGGCTGGATCTGGCCCTCGGGCCGCAGTTGGCTGACCCCTGGGCTAGGACAGTTCGGAGCCTCCCTCCCTTCCCTCTGAGGACTCAGACATATCGACGTGGGTCAGCGCTCTCTGGCCAGGCACCTTGGAATCACTGGTCCACAAGTGGCCCTTCCATGCGTATTTTGTAGGCAATACAATAAATAGCCGAGAGCCTTCCAGCAAAGCTAAGGTCCAGAATATTGGCTGGAAACCCTCCTCTTCCTCTGTGCTGCTTCCCTTCTGCACCCCTGCCTCCTCCTCAGGTACATACCTGCAGGACGTGGGGGATCCCCGTTACACTACCTGTTCATGCGCTGAGCATCGCAGCATTTGAACCTTATAAAAAGGATGTTACCTGTTATCTTCGGGAAGCATGTTTTGGTCTCAGCGTAGCTGCTGGCTCTCACCCCTGTCACACGAGGTGGTCACTTGCTCATTTTCACTCCGGCACGACACCGTGCGACCATCGGAGCCTCTCTTTCTAGGACTGGCGCTTTTCTGTGTCTGTTCTGGAACAGAGGACCGTGTCCCTAATGCAGCTGGCCAAATGCTGGGTGTCAGGACGTGCTCTGGGAAGCCCTGGACGCCACGGCTGGACGTAGGTGTGGGAGGATCCTGTCCGTTAACCTCTCAGCTTCACCTTTGTCCCCTGGGAGGGGTTGACCTGCTCTCGTTTCTCACAAGCACTGAGTCCGGTGGAAGAACCACCAGACTCACATTCTGGTGGGGGATATGGGTAATAAATAAGAAAGTTCTAGAAGGGGAGACGCAGGGAGGTGTCAGGCGCCAACCCAGACCCAGTGTGTGCGTCTCCGAGAACACCCAGCTCATGGGACCCGCAAATGTGCTCCTTTGGGTGGGATCCCACACGATGTTTTCTTTTGCTTCTGCCTTTTGGCTCTTTAGCCATTAGTGGCTTGAGTGAGGAACCTTCTACCACCTTACATGTTCATCATCCTGTGGGTCTCTGTGGCTTTTCCACTTTAAGTGGAGTAAAGGTTTGACCGCAGCCTGGTTTCTTTCTGTCCCCTGTTCCTGGGATGTCGGGTTGGGGTTGCAAAGCCACTCAACAATTTGATCTAAGCCCAGCACGGTGAAGAAGGAAACGCAGGGATCAGGAGGGCTGCTGTCACCCCTGTGCCAGTGACGTTTCCACGGGGGCTGCACCTGCCTGGCACCCGGCTGTTTGCCATTCTCTGCGCTTGGAGTCACACGAAGACCTGCGACGTGGCCGCCTGTCACTGCAGCGTGGGCTCTGTCCGAGATGGCAGACGGGTGTTGTGGGGTCACGGGGGTAAAGCCATGGCCACGACGGGACCCAGACGTGGAGTGACTGAGGTCTTCCTGCTGTCCCCTGGACGCTGCGGTCTAAGAGTGGACCGGCCTTCCTCGGAGGGGGTTATTTCTGTTTCCATTCTCAGAGGTAGCGTCTGTGGCCCATGTGTTCTAGGTGAGAAGTCGCCCGTTCTTGGCCACACTTGAGCTAAAATGAGGTGTGGAGATGGGCAGTGAGACAGAGTGGTGACTCATCTCTGCCCGGACAGTCACACCTACACTGTCCCCTGGCAGCAGGACAAACACCCTGCCCTTCCCACCTGCCCCTAAAGGCCAAAGGGCGGGGGAGGCTGCTTCTCTGCCCAGGCCGGTGGTGTGGGCAGTAAAACGGCCCTCCAGTGATGCCCGTGGAGACGTCATGAGTGACTTTCCATCACCACGCCCAGGGCCTGCGGGCCTCAGCAGCCCCCACGGCAGCCTCCCCAGGAGCCGGCACAGGCTCTGCGGCAGGGGTTTGGGCTGCAGCTCTGACAATGGCTCGGCCACCTGGGCGAGGTGTCGGTCTCCGCACTTCCTCCCGAGCCCTGGCTGTCCGCCTCCTGCCCCTCTTACCGTGGTTCGAGTGTCTGTCTTTCCACCACCTTCATTCCTGACGCAAGTGCACAGAGGTGGGGACACTCCCTGGCCCTGCCGCTGCCTGCCCTGGGACCCCAAATCCTCCCTGGAGCACCGGGCACCGCATACGCTACACTGGCGGGCTGGGGGCCCAGCCCGGATCCAGCCCCAGCCGGTGAGCCGCCATGCCTGGCTGCCTCCGTTTGACTCTTAAGATGGGGGATGGTGCCACCTGGAAGGGCCAGGGGCTCCCGGAGGATTTCCACAGGACACTGCCAAGCCAGGTGGCGGTAAGGACCCTGGCATGGCAGCCGTGTTACCTCCATCCTCCTAAAGCACTTCTGGGGCCTCCCTGCAGCTTCTCCCTCTCTGAAGACTTTGTCTTCTAGAGCTTTCCACTGCTTTTGTGTTTCTGCCCTCACATTTGGAGGACAGCTTCCCTGTTCTCCGCCTCACTCTGCATTTGCTAGAGCCTTCCTTGCATCTCTGCCCTGTGGGTCCTTCTCCCCAAACCATGGGGACTCAGGAAGGCTTTGTGGCTGCCCCAGTGTGGGTGGGTCACGCTGTTTGCCCAGGAGGCTTGCAGGGGGACAGCAGCATTGGCAGTGCATGCTGCCAAGGTCAGCTGTCCACAGGGTGGGGACAGGCCAGGCTGTCAGAGAGGGACCAGGACAAGGGCAGCAGGAACAGGGTTTGCCCCTTGACGGTGCCCCCCCCCACTGCCGCCTGGGCGGTTGGGACCTCACCTGGGAGCTGCCCTGGGGTCAGTCTTCTCTGCTCACGTCTCTCCCTTCCCCGCCCAGCCCAGTGTGGCCGGACCTCAGATGGGGACCTCAAGCGTGTAAGGTGATGGGGGAATGGGACCCTCTGTGACCCGTAGTCATTTTCCAGTGCAACGAGGTTGTAAGACTTGGGAAAAGATGCAGCTGGCGTGTGGCCTCTGCCCAGCCCTCTGTAATGGGACGGAGGGCTGATGTGTGGCCTTCGGTGGCAGCTGCCATGACAGCCCAGGCCAAGTTCCTTGGCTGGAGATGGGGCTGCACCAGTGCACACCACCCCCGCGGCCAGCTCAGGGGCTTGTTTGCAAGGCTACACTAAGGAGGAGTGGGGACACGAGCCGTCCCCAGCTTCACTTCTCCCCACCCCGGAGCCTGGGAGCGTGGGCCCGGGCTCCAGCCTTCACATCACTGTTTCTGTCTCCTGAGAATTTCAGTGATCTGGGTTCAGCGCACAGGCCACATGCCTTAGGGTGCCACGTGCAGGCCAGGGCCCCGGACCATCCGTGCTGATGGGCCTGCAACGCTGGCCCCAGCCTCGGGTGCTCCTTCCTGGAAACAAGCCAGCCTGGAGAGGAGCAGTGACCCACCGTCACACGGCCCCGCCAGCGACAGCATGAGAGGGTCATCTGTCCCTCTGGCTTCCGAGCTGTGGCCCCTTCTAGAATAGCCCAGGGCGGGGTCCCTCTCCAAGCTCCCTCTGCCTCTGCCCCCGCTGTGGCTGGGGGTGTGCAGGGCTGAGCTTGGCTCCCGCGCCGGCCTTGGCGGAGACAGTGCAGAGCAGCACTTCCCTCCACAAAGCCGCACTGTTCTCAGCAAATCCTCCCAGCATCGGGATGCATTTTTTTCAAGTGATTCAGCAGCACGTGAATGGGAAGGGCCGGGGCCCAAGGCTCTGGCACGAGATGCCGCCGGCCCGCAGGGAGAAGGGAGGAAGGGTGGCGCGGCATGGGCGTGGGCCAGGGTCCCACGGGGCTGCAGAGGGAAGGGGACAGGGTCCCCGGGGTCAGGGAGGGCTGCCGGGGGGCTGGGCAGTGAGTGCTTCGGCGTTTCTCTGCACAGCCGAAGCTCTGATGGAGCCGTTCCCAAGGGGAGCCACGGCAAACGGGCAGGAAGTGGAGATGGGAGAGCTGGTCTCCATGGAGATGGGCATCCGGTGGCCAACAGCTCACGTGCATGTGCTAGAATCTGCAGCAGCGAGGGAGGGAGCCGTGCTCGTGGGCGGCGTGGCCCGGGCTGCGGCTGCACTGCTGTCCCGCACCACCGCCCTGCACCCCAGCTCCCCACCCGCCACCCCACCCCCCAGAAATCTGCTCTGAGCCGTTGTCATTCCAGGCATTTCTCACCCTGGCCTGAGTCACGCTGGCCAAGTCTTGTCCCCACCCTGGACAGGCACAGCCCTGCCCGGGTATCCCCAGGGTGCCCGTCTGTGGGCCCTTTCCCACTCCCCAAAAGGCCCAACCGCTGGCTCCTGGGGATGGAGGAGATTTGGGGGACCCGAGGGTAGGTCTGGCCTCCCACAGCTGCTCGAGGAGGGAAGAAGCCCTGGTTCCCGCCAGCACCACAAGCCTGTTTTTAATTACCAAGTGACGGCCCCTTTTTTCCTCATTTCCCTAAAAGGAGCGAACTTGGAGGAGGTCTGTTTCACCACTGGCCGAAAGGGGCCGGGCCTGGCAGGGCCAGGGGAGGGCCGCGCTCAGCGCTGGGGAGACCCCATGACTGTCCACCGAGGGTCCCTGGGGTGGGGGGCAGACGGTGGGGCCAGAGGCTGCAGATGGGGCCAGACACACTGCGGGCTTCTGGGTGCCACACCAGCGCCGCTACCTTTTTTCCATTCTGTGACATCTCCCAGCTGCACCC
Organism: Lepilemur ruficaudatus; assembly: GCA_963574885.1. Taxonomy (NCBI): domain Eukaryota; kingdom Metazoa; phylum Chordata; class Mammalia; order Primates; family Lepilemuridae; genus Lepilemur; species Lepilemur ruficaudatus. Next base: position 40,643 of record CAUYRT010027988.1, on the reverse strand, counting down.
AGTGTCCACATGTTTTGTGGGCAGGGGCGTGGCCTCCAGCCCTGGGGGGCAGAGCAGGTGTGCGGTGCGTGGGCACCACCCCCTTTCTGGATGCCCATTTGCCCAGCCCTGGCCGTGCCTGTGGCCGTCTCTGCCCTCTGGTCAGTGAGCTCAGCTGTCCTGCTAAGAGAAGTGGACAGCGTCCCAGTGCAGAGGTCCCAGTGGTCTGCACTGTGCCCCCGAAGCCCAGTGGCATTATTCAGTCACACGCAAGCATCTGGGATCCCACAGCAGTCTGAGAGCAGAGCCCTGGAAGAACCATTTTATCGCAGCTGCCATTGGGCAAAACCACACGCTGTGTTGCTGGACATCTGTCTCCCAGCTGGCAGGGTAGACGCTAGAAGTGGGGAAACGGGGTGCCACCTCCCTTTCCAGACTCTGACCTTGGGAGTTTGTGGGCAGCCAAGACAGAGGGGCCCAGGTCCACCCTCACCTGGAGCTTTGGACAAATTAATCAAAATTCATTAGTTAAACAGGCTCAGCCAGGTCAACCTGCCGGATGGTGTCGTTATGTCCATCCAGGTGGGACGACAGACTCTCACCCCAAATGGCAGCGCAGGTTATAGTCATGGCGCTAGCGAGGGCTTGGCTGACTGTGCCATCTGAGGGTATCAGTGTCAAAGCTCGTGGCACCTCACTCTTGGAGAGTCCAGACAAAAGGCGAGAACCACGGAGGTCTCCCTGAGTAAGCCAGGGACGCCGAGGCCACCTGCAGCCTCGGGTCCTCACCGGTGAGTAGAGGTCAAGTTCCGTTGGGGAGAGAAGATGGTTTCGTTTATAATTCCTCTGAAATGGTTGGCATGTGATCCCACCCAGAGACGAGGAAGTGGCCACGGGACCCTGGATGGAGGACGCCTGCGGTGTCTGAGCAACGGGAGGCCTTCTCCAGGCTGCTCTTAAGTGCGGGTGGGTGTCCCCGGGCTGACTTTGAGCCCGCCGTGGCGTCAGAATGCCCCCCCCACCGCGGTCTGGGCCAGCAGGGTCTTCGGGTCTTCGGCAAATGTGCTGAGAAGTCAGAGCCTCCACCCCACCCCCACGAGTGGGGACCGCTGGCCTTGCCCCAGGGCCACGAGCAGGATGGGGTGGAGAGAGGCGCTTTCCCTGTGGTGCTCACCCTGTGGACGCCCTCCCAGGCCCAAGCAGGGGGTGGGTGGTGGGTGGGGGTGCCGGTGGCTTCTGGTGACGCTGAGCACCTCCTCCTGGTTTCTGAGTCAGCACAGGTGATCGGGGGCAGATTTTGACTCTGTGTTTAGAGGAACATGTTTCCGAGTCCCAGGGAGATGCCTGCACCCCTCTGGGCAGACGGGTGACTCGAGGGACTGCGGGCCACCTTGCCGCTCCTGCTGCCTGAGCTCGGCCTCAGCAAGGGACCTGGGTGTGTGGGACACGCCGGGGCGAGGCCAGGACTTACCACACGACCACTTACCTGTGCCCCTGGGTGGGAGCCAGTGCCCCGGCAGAGCAGCGAATGGGGCTGACCTGTAGGATGGACTTGCACGGGTGGCGCGCGGGACTGCTCGGAGAGCTGCGGCCCCAGACGAGACAACGGAGAGGCTTCGGTGCGTGCGAGATGCCTGAGCTCCGGGCGGTTTTCTTTCTGGGTCTGACCCCACTGTCGAGCGTGGGCACAGCGTGGTCTTATTTTTCCCAGGAACTTCACCGTGGTGCTTCTGTGGACATAGTAGGATTCAAAAGGTGTTGGTGGGTGTGTGACAGGGACTTGGGGACACAGGGCCATGCGATAGTGGCAGCAGAGGGATCGGAAGTGAGAGAACAGGAGAGGAGAGAACGGTGTCTCTGGGGCCGGTCACAGTTGGGATCTGTTGAGTGTCTGCCCCTCGGCCCACCCTTGGCCGCAGCTCTTGCTGGAGACACCCGAGTTTTCCGGCGAGTCCCCTCGCTGTCCGCTCCCAGCCGAGGATGGCAGCAGGACAGCGTGGCCTCCGTTGGTTTTCCCTGGGTGGCTGTGAGTCCCCAGTCTGAACGTGCCCCCCCCCCGTCTCTGGATCATGTTTCATGACCTGGATTTCCCACCCAGCCCGTTCTTTTCCATCCCCAGCCTGGCTGGGTGCATGGGGGGTCGGCTTTGCAGGCTCCTTGTGGGGGGAAGTGACATCATGTGGTGTCCGCGGCCGCAGGGGTGGGGGCGGGGCTCTGCGGTTGCGTGCGCTTTGCATTCGGCCGAGGATTGTGCGTTCCAGTAGCCGGCATCTGGCAGTGAGCGCATCGGCCGTGTGTCACCCTTGATCTCAAACCCAGATGTGTGTTAACAGCAGGAGGGATGGAAGGAAAATGAAATCCGAGCCGCCTGGGGAGGGGCCACGGTTTGGGGTGCAGGCAGCTAGAACAAGCATCTTTATGAAGACTCCCTCCCGCTGCTGTCCCTGGCTCCTGGGTAGGGGGCGGTGGGGGAGAGCAGCCCGCTTCCGGGGGCACAGATGGGACCTAGGCTGAGCCCTGCTGGCGCCCAGCCCCAGGCCCTGCACTTAGCAGTTCAGTAAACACGTGTCCGGGCCTTGATTTTAATTTCTTCCCAGATTCTTTGTGTCTCTTTGCTTTCCCCGGCCCTGCTCTTTAAATGGCCTGGAACCCAGGGCCTCCCTCCTGTGGAGCGGCCTCTCCCTCCGGTCCTGGGAGTCCATCCTGGCACTCCGTCGTCTGTCTTCTTGCCTGGGCCAGGTGCCCCTCAGAGGCCAGGTCTGTCACTGGAGCCTTCGACGGGCCAGACCCACCCTGTACCCCTTTCTCCACCTGCCGCTGCCTCTGGGCGGCTGCCCTGGATGGGCACCTGCTGCGACCCCCCCGCTGTGCCGCAGGTGGGCACCAACCAAAGTGTCAGCGGCCTCTGTCCCTCATGTCGGGGGTGTCGATGCTCTGGGGATGGTGTCCATAGAGCTGGTCCTCCTCTGCCTCTCTGGAGTCCCCTTTTCTTTCCTTCACACACACTCTCATTTTGCAGCGTGGGGGAGGAGGTCCCCACCCCGAAGCGTCTGAATTCTGGTTCCCTGTGGACAGACCCACGCGGCCCAGCCGGAGATGGAGGGTCTCAGGCTCTGGCCCCCTTCCCTGCAAACATCCGCTCCTCAGCGCCGGTTAACGATCTGGTTTAACCCTCCGAGTCTGCCCCAGGCCCCCGATTCGACCAGTCCCTTCCGACAGTTTGAGAGGCAGAGCGCGTACCCGCAGCCCCAGAGCAAAGCGGGCGCATTAGGAAGCTGCACCCACTCCAGACGCTGGGAGTCTGTTGGGCGTCGTGAGCGGGAGCGAGCGTCCCTGTACCTGAGCGTCCCTGTACCTGAGCGGCTGATGCGTTTCCCAGTCCCCCACCCCCAGGCGTGGAAGAGCGTGCCCCGTTCCTCTGTGCAGTGCTGTTTCCTTCATGGTGCTGAGCTGGCCATGTGCTCGTTGCCAGGCGCTGCGTCCTGACCTCTCTAATCCTCGCCACAACCTCAGGAGGTGTAGCTTCTGCTGTTGGTATCTCCTTTTTGGACTCTGTGAGTACCTGCTGCTCAGCAAAGTCCAGGAACGCCTCTGAGACCACGTGGCTGGGGTAGCTCACGGGGGATCCGTCCCTGACGCTGCAGCTTTCAAATACGGACCCAGACTCTGCTGGCAGCCTAGCGGGTTTTGTAAGAGGACGGCGCATGGACCTTCATGCGTGGAATGGGATGGAGCCTTTTAGCTGTTGCAGAGTGATTTTTGCTTATTTTCTGATCACAAGTGGTGTGTTGATTGAATTCCTGTGCACAGTAAGCCATTGTGCAACATAGCAGACCACTGAAAACCAATTCCAGAAAGTTCCAAAAGGCATGCAGAATTCAGTAGACTGTAGTAAAGTCCAGTTCATTGCTCCTTCTGGAACCATCATTTCCTTCTAACTTTGCTTGTTTGCTTTTGAGCTGATGACTTTGCTACCTGAGGAGCAGACTCACGACAAAGTTAATCAGGCATGTTTGCTGGTTTGCATAAACTTCCTGCAGCATTGCAATGAGGTATATAGATTAGTCAGGTAATAAGAGGGACCAAAGACAAACCTCCCTGAGCCACCAGCCCAGCGTCACCAGGTTCGGCTCTGTTCCATCTGGGAAACGTTCAGTGAGCACGGACTGTTCTGCAGTTACAACGCAGCCTCTGCCGCTAGGACCTCCCAGCCCCCGAGCAGACAGGTGTACAGGTGCAGGACGGACGAGAGAAGGGGAATATACCAAGTGCTACAGAGGGACAGAATTTCCCAGAGGAAGAGAGAAAAGGGCTATTTTAGCTGGGTCTTGAAGAATGAATAGAAGTTCTCCAGGCAGAGAGGGGGAGATGGCGTTTGGGGCAGAAGAAACTTGTCTGTTCAGAAGTGTGACGTACCTGGGCCTGTCCAGGGCAGGGGGTTTTACGGACTGGTGGACCCGCAAGAGCAGGGCTCGGAGCTGTCGGACCCCGTCAGGGTGCAGGGTCTCGTGTTGTAGGCAAAGGCAGTGGCAGCCAAGGAAGATGTTTGAGCTGGAAGGGACGTGAGTATAAAAAGAGAACCGGTGGCAGTGGGTGAGGTGCTGGTTTCTGATTGGGAAAGGGACACCGGGCCGCATTTCCTAGATGTGGCTTTTCAGGGCGAGGCCTGGCTTAGCCTGGGAAACAGGAACCTGTGGCCTCGGCCCGTCATGACTCAGCTCCAACAGAAGAAATAAGAATGGGGTTTGGGCCTGGGCGGGGCGGTGGGGCTGTGGCGTGGGGCCCTGGTGCCAGGGTGGGATCCCCAGAGAGCATTTCTGGGGCCCGTGGGGCTGGAGGCAGGTAGAGCACCCGCGAACCTGGGTCTCCCTGCTGCCTCTGTGGGAAAACACAGCCCCGGCCAGGAGTTTCCAAGAGGCTTGAGCTGAGCACTGGGGGCCGGGGGTGGGAGGCCTCTTGGAGCCTGGCGCTGTCTGTTCCTTATCTCGCTTTTGTGCTCGTGTCCACACTAACATCGCACTTACCCAGGGTGACCCTGCACCCCTGAGTTTTGGAGGACACAGCTTTCAAAGCCATTAAAACAGGCCATGCCCTAGCTGATAAGGCTTGGAATGAAAAAGGAAGGGCCCTACCCTGTGCTGCCCCAGGGGTGGAACAGAGTCCTGGCTTAATCGCTAGTAGAGAGCCCCGTGGTACACGGCCCATCAGCAGCTGCAGGCTCCAGAACATTCCAGAACCTTCCCACCCCAACTTCTTCGCCCTCTCCCGTCTTTGGTTGTGGCCGGGCTCCTCCTCCTGTTTGACCTCCCTCCTTAGCGTCTGTCCCTTAGGTCTGCCAGCTAAGCCTGCAGGTGTCTCCTAACCGGTGTCCGGTATGCACATTCTGACCCTGCCCATCACGCCCCCGATGGAATTTGTGTTGCTCTAAAGAATCACCCTTAGGACATTTTCCAGGGGAAACTTTTAGGACAGATGAGGAGGGCAGCTGGATAGACCTTTTAGATGGGAATATGCCCTGCCCCTTTAAGGTGGACAACGAACCCTTGTTCTCAGCCCGAAATGGCCTATTCGCCCATAGGCTGTGGGTGGAGCGTGGTGGGAACGTCCACCCTTAGCTGAGCGCCAGGCCGTGGCCTGGTCATCTGTGTGTCTGCGTCCCCAGACACCAATAAACACACACTGGGGAGAGTGAAAGAGCCCAGAGCACTCACGCATGACATCACAACAGGCTTTGGTCAAGTCAGTGACTGTCCCCCGCTGGCACCGACGCCACCCTGGTCATGAGCTGCCAGCAGGCCCCTGTCCACCAGGAAGGGTTCTTGGGGGAGGGGAAGGAGCCCCCGGGCTTTGTCTGTCCTCCCGCAGGAGTCAGATGCCACTCGGGGGCTGGCTCACCCTGTCCCTGGTTCCACAGCCTGGAGGTGAGGGTGGGCCTGCTTCCCACCTCCCAGTGGCCCCGGCCCCCAGCGTCTCCCGCAGGACCCGCCCTCGGAAGCCCCCTCACCTCTGGGTCCTTGTGTGTTGCAGTGATCAGGGCCAAAGCGGTCAGCGAGAAGGAGGTGGACTCCGGGAATGACATTTACGGCAACCCCATCAAGAGGATTCAATACGAGATCAAGCAGATAAAGGTAACGTGACCACTGCCGCGGAGGTCTCGAGGGCTGGCAGAGCCGGGGTCCCTGGAATGTGGCCCAGCCACCTGTGGGGAAGAAATTACGGTCAAGCCACAGGGAGAGCTCATCTTCCTTAACCTTCACACGCCTGGAAAGTCGCGTGAAAATGGTGTGTGCCCAGTGACTTCCATTGTTGAGAAACGTGTTACCTTTATTCGGATGGGCGATACGTCTGCAGGGTGGCTCTGCTCGGAGTCACCAAGTTCACCATTGTGTCCACGAATGTTCCGTGGCGCCTCTCCGTGGCTGAGCTGTGGGGGGTTGGAAGGCTGTGTGTGGGGACTTGGTCGTTGCCCCGGGAGCCCACAGCTGGTGTGAGAGAGCGTGACCTGGGTCCCCCAGACTGCAGCCTGTAGTCCACACCTGCCCAGTTTGCGTTAAGTTCTAAGGGGAAGGATTTGACAAAAGGAGGAATCCCGTGGCCAAGTGTGTTGGGGAAGCTTCCGGAAAGTTGGAAGGGGAGGGAGAGTGTGGCTGGGCTGGTTGCTGAGAAGACGGGTCATCAAGTGGGAGGGGGCTGCCGGCCGAGGGGAGGAGGGCGGGCACTTGTTGGGTTTTTCAGAGCGTGTCCGTGCTCGGGGCACATGGGAAGAAACACACGTGTGAGAGGGAGACAGGGGGAGCGGGGGATGCGGTGAGCGGGACCCCGCGTTGGGGCACCAGGCTGATGCTGTTGTCATTGACGATAACGCACTTGGTCTATGAGGGAGAAGAAAATTCTAGGTTCCAGGTGGAGGGACAGCTCTGTACATGGTGACAGTTGTCACCATCCATATTTAATTTTGTTACAAAAATAAGCAGCAGTAGAAAATGAATGTTACCAGGAGGTCAGTGGAACACTCAGTCATCACACCCACGCCACTAACGGAGGTGACCTCGTCTCTCAGTGCCCGAGTCTCTTGACTGATGAAGCAGGAAACAGGACCTGCTCTGACGGCCTCATCAAGGGGTCATGACAAAGCAGGTGTTAACGCCACGGAGGCGCTTTTAGCCTTCTGGTGAGTGAGGTCATTTAATACAGCATCAGCGTGACCTTGCTTGGTACGGGTTGGAGTGCAGTCTGGAAAAGCTGGTTTGTCTGACATTAGGGTGACGCCACTCTGTCGGGGTTTGCTCACTGACACTCGGGAAAGGACAGAAAGCCCCTGCAGAGTGCTGGGCAGACGCCGTCCTTCACCCGGCAGCAGGGGTGTTCCAAAGCCTGTAAATAACCCCTGTGGAGACGTCAAACCTCCCCGGCCCAGGGGGTGACATCCTAGTTCCAGCAGGGCCTCTCTGCTCTTGTCCCCATCAGGCAGGCAATGCTTCGTCACAATTCCTGGAACCACGCAAAGGTCGTGGTCCTCCGTGGTGGACCAGAGTCACGTAGGGGTGCACGAGCCAGAGAGTCTGAAATGGCCTCGCTGTGGTGGGGGTTGGGAGGCAGAAGTACAGTCTGAGAAGGTCTCCTCCAGGTGACGGGGTTGTGCCCACACGTGGGGGTCCGCCACGCCACGCTGTCGAGGGACTCCAGACCATCCCTTTGCAGTGGGGACAGTGGCCTCTGATCCTGGGTCTCGCACGTCTCCGTCCTCCTCGGTGTCGGCAGAACCGTGGGGCAGGGCCGGCCACGTGCTGTTCTGGGGCCGTCTCCGCTTAATCTCCTCGTCCTTGTCTTTCCAGATGTTCAAAGGGCCCGAGAAGGACATAGAGTTTATCTACACGGCCCCCTCCTCGGCGGTGTGCGGGGTCTCGCTGGACGTGGGCGGGAAGAAGGAGTATCTCATCGCAGGTGCGTAGGAGCAGCACCGCCGTGCTGGGGCGCAGGCGGGTCTCGCCCCCTGGCTCCCGGGGCGGGGGGCAGGGTAGCTTGAGGGACCGTGAGGCGGTGGACAGAGCCCTGGCACCGTGGGCAGTGCCGTTCAGACGTCTCGGGCCCTCCCTGCCATCTCCCTCCAGGGAAGCCCCGTGAGTCTTCACCTACCTGCCGATGGCGTCCTTTCTGCCTGTTAGAACCGTGTGACTCGACGGGGAGAAACAAACTAAAGCAGTGTTCGCAGGGAATTTCAGATTGAAAAAAGGTCAATGTTTTTGCCTTTTTTTATTTTTTTAAGGTAGAGTCTCGCTCTGTCGCCTGGGCTGGAGTGCAGTGGCATCATGGTAGCTCACTGCAGCCTCCAACTCTTGGGCTCCAGCGATCTCCTGATACTGGCGTGTCTCCGTGAGTCCAACTACTCCGGACACTTCTCAGAAGTAGAATTACAGAGCATTCCTCCTCTGTGCCCGGCTTACTTCACTTAGCTTAATGTTTTCAAGATTTATTCACGTGTCAGATTTATTCTGCATGTGTCAGAATTTCCTTCCTTTCTAAGGCTTAATATTTTACGGTATGGCTAGAGTGCATTTTGTTTATCATTGCGTTTCCTTTTTTATATATTTTTATTCTTAAATAAGGTATTTCCCTTTCCTTCTTTCTACCACCTCTCTGCGTGCTCAGCTGGGCTGCACCCCAGGTGAGCACACAGGATTCTCCACCCCGGCACCGTAGACCTTCTTTGTTGTGGGGGCCTGCGTCTCGGGCATGGTAGGATGTTTAGCTACATCCCTGGCCTCCACCCATTAGATGCCATAGCACCCCCTCAAGTTGTGGGGTCTCCAGACATGGCCAGAAGTCCCTTCTGAGGGGGCGGATTGCCCTGGTTGAGAACCACGGGCCTAACAGAACGCCCTGCGGTCGTGGGAATGGTCTGTGTCTGTGTCCGCTCCATCCGGCGCGCCGGCCTCCACCAGCCACAGGTAGCTGTTGAGCACCTGAGCTCGGAACTGAATTGTAAATTTTATTTCATTTCAATTAATTTGAATTTGAATGCAAACAGCCACATGTGGCTGGCGGCCCCCACACTGGACACGGCTTTCTCAGCCGGTTAAAGAGTGTCACTCCCCTCTTCCTGGGGAAGCAGGGGTCGGATCACAAACTTAAGAAAAAGGAGGAGCCCAGGCAGCTCCCCTAAACTGGCCCTATGTTTTGTTCCAAGATCCAAATTTAATCATAAACATAAACTCTGAATCCAAATATCCGTGATTTGGGGGATTGTCTTCTGTCTTAGGGTATGTGTACCTTTTTTCTCTTCCATTGAGAATATTTAGAAATCAACACACAGTCAGGGGTGCCTGCCAGGTGCCCGGCCCTGCCTTAGGAGCAGCGGGAGATGTCAGAGGAGAGGTTTTGGCTCCTGCATCCGGGGCTGCACGAACATTCCCGCCGGGGAGCAGAACATAAGTTAGAGAAAACAGGCAGGTTTCTTTGTGGAGCATCGTGACTAGTGAGCGGGTGCTGAGAAGGTGCAAAGCGGGAGAGACCCTTGCAGGTCCAAGGGCCCAGGCAGAGCGACGGTTCGGAGCAGGTATCGTCCTTGGCCATGGGTGGGAAGGGGTCACTGCAGGGACTGGGACCCAGACGCCTCTGTTGTCTCCCCTTGAGTAACGTCCTCCCGTCCTCAAAATGCTCACAGCAGCTGACTCCCTGGGGGTCTTGGCCATCAAGACTTCTGTTCTTCTCCTTGGGGATATTGGGAGATTTTTTCCTTCTTTTTCTCACGCATTTCTGAACTTCCTAATGAGTTTTATTGTGGGCATCTGTCTTTTTTAACAGCTTTGTTGAGATGTGATTCACACGCCATTCAATTTACCTATTTAAAATATGCAGCTCAGTGGTTTTAGTGTATTGAGAGTTGTGCAGCCATCAGCACAGAGAGACCCTCACCCTTCAGCTGTCACCTCCTGACCCCCCACGCCGAGCCCCACACATGCTCTGATCTGCCTCTGTCTTGTTGACTTCCCTGTTCCAGACTGTCACGCGAATGGAACCATGCAACGTGCGGTCTTTGTAACGGGCTCTCTTCACGCAGCATGATGTTTCAGGGTTCGCCCATGTGATCGCATGTATCAGAATTTTGTTCCCTTTTATGACAACAACATTCCATTGTGTGGCTAGGCCACATGTTGTCTATCTGTTCGTCATTTCCCAGGCATCTGGGTCGTTTCCACCTTTGGGCGGTCATGCCTAACGCTACGGCGAACATCGGCGTGCGAGCTTTCGCAGGGACGTTTCCGTTTTTCTTGGTGTGCCCCTAAGAGTGGAACTGCGGTGGCCCACGGTGACTCTGGGTTTGTGATAACTGATTGAGGAGCTGCCGGTGTGTATTGCAAAGCCGCTGCACCATTTTACTTTCTTAGTAAAGAATTATTTTTACAGTAAGAAAAATGAAATAATATGGAGAGGGAGTAAGAGATCTCACACGTTATGGATGCCGTCATAATAACACGGAGACGGCCTTCGAGCTGGTGCAGCCGCACAGCGGCGCGTGGCGCGGGCTCAGGTGTCCGGCGTCCAGGGCCTGCTGCAGCACGTGCGCCGGGAGAGCCTGGAAGATCCACCGGCGCGGCGGCATCAACTATATCACCTTTTCAATACTTTCCTGTATTTGCTAAACTTTGCAAAATTTTTGCATGTATTTTTTATGACCATGAAAATAAGATCTGGAGAGAAGATAAAGGAGACAGAACCTCCCGTGGTGCAGGGAACAACCGGCTGCCCTAACGCGTCCATGGCTTCCAGTTTTCTGCGTCGTCTTTTTGTCCCAGTCCCTACGCGGCGCCCTGCAAAGCCAGAGCCTTGGGGCCCAGCTCCGGCTCCTCACACTGCCCCCCAGGGGCAGCCTGGCCAAACTGCAGCGCCATGGGGCTCTCCAGAATGGAAGGAGGCCCAGTCCCATTCACAGGGGGACTCCTGGGTGGTCGAGTGGCCTTGGCCTGGGCCAGCCGCCACCGCCAGGCACACCCCGCTGAACCCTCATCCACTCTGAGCTCTGTCTTAACCCACAGGCTCGAGCCCCTTCCTGTTAACAGGAGTCCCTTTTCCTGGGCACTGACTAAGAGGCAGGTGGTTTCCAAATGCTTTTCATGCAGGTCCCAATCAATCCCCGCAGCCTCCCTGTCTTAAAGGTGCTGTTTTGATCCCGTTTTACACCTAAGGAAGACGGAGCAGGAGACTTTTGTCCAGGTCCAGCGGTTGTGTGCTGGGTCCACCTGCACTGGCTTGAGAGCTGATTGTTAAAATTTTAGTTTTTCAGCTGGGCACGGTGGCTCACGCCTGTAAATCCCAGCATTTTGGGAGGATGAGGTGGGGTCGGAGGGACCGGGCCGAAGCCCTGGCAGGGCAGCAGGAGCAGGCCTCCTGCAGGGAAAAGCTCCAGTCTGTAGCCCCTGCTGATTTCTGCAGTGGAAATAACCCCATCCTGGCCAATTTCCAGATGCCAGCATGACATCGACTAGCTCATAAAACTAAACAAAACCCTTGAACTCCTGGCCTCAAGCGATCCTCCCACCTCAGCCTCCCAAGTAGCTGGGACCACAGGTGCCGCCACCACGCTCAGCTAATTTTTTTTTTTGTAGAGATGGGATCTCACTATGTTGCCCAGGCTGGTCTCGAAATCCTGGGCTCAAGCGGTCCTCCCACCTCGGCCTCCCAAAGTGCTGGCCAAACTACGTACTTACAAGTGGACTCCGACGTCCTTGCCTGGCTGACTTTTTGCACTCAGAATAATGTCCTCAAGCTTCCCCCATGTTGTAGAATGCGTCAGAATTTCCTTCCTTTTTACCTACATATATTTTTAGGTTTTCAAACTATCTGATATTTTTCTCCATTGAACCCTACGTATGTTTCCATATCGTTAACATTTCCATTAACCTTACTGCTCGGACGCTGTCTCAAGGAGGCACTGGGAAGTTTGCTGACGCTGTAGATTTAAAGCTGCCCATGGTAACGGTTCCCGGTCAGGGGAAGATGGAAGGTGACACGACGAGATGCCCATGTGGGGGCTCGGAAAACACACCTGCTTGAGTTTGCACCTGTGCACTGACACCTGACCAGCTGGTGTGCTTGGCTGGGTGACTTTAACTGTCTGTGCCTTCTGCACCTGTCAGTGGACTGGGACGATGACAGTCGCGTCTGCCCCGTGAGGTTGCTGGGATGCTGGGCACCTTGGTGGGGGCTTACGCGGGGGTAGCTAATAATTTTATTTCTAAGCTAGAGGTGGCAGTGACGTGCACATGTAGCATAGCATGAATGAGAAGCTAACGAGTTGGGGTGGAATCGTAGCTGAGGGAGCAGGATGAGTAAGAAGGTTCTGCTGGAAGGGTGTTTATTGCCCCCTTGGTTTGGGGAGGAAGGATCCTAAGGAGGACGCTGTCATTGAAAGATTCTGAGAAAAGGGTGTGCTTGGGACAGCTTGATGTCCTCATTGCTCCCTTTTGAGGACCGTTCTTTGGGCCACTCGGCCGTGAGACCACCTGCCTGTAGGCCGGCTGACTCGTCTCACCTGCTCCTTCCCTCATCCCCTCTCCTCTGGATGGGGAGCAGGGGTGAGGTCGTTATGGCAACGGCGGCTGACTCACCCCACTGCCGGAGGAGCCGCTGTAATCTGACTTCTTTCCCAAGCGCGGTCAGATGACTCCAGATTGAATCTTGAGTTGCAGAACCTAGACCCAGTTCGCCTGCGGCGCAGCTGGGCCCTCCGGCCACGGCCAGCCAGAAATCACAGGGCGCAGCGAGCCGCTCAGCTCAGCCAGCGCGGGCTGCGGCCGTGGTGACCACATGGCCTGAGGCAGACCACCCCCCCTTGGGCTGGTGACTCAGCTTCACATGTCGAGCCGGGCACCGTGAGACCCGCGTTTGGGAACTCTTACGGAGCTGGCCCTGTAATTTTCTCCTTCAGTCGTCTTCTCCGAGAAGAAAAATAAACACAGAACCCTTAGTTACAAATTTTAATTAATTCCTGTTTTTCGATATCCAAGACTCATGCTTTGCTTTTCTCCAAGACAGACATAAGGAGAATGTTGCGGCAGATGCTTGTGTCACGTGTGCCCAGCAAGTCTTAATTTTACTAAACAGGGTCTTTTAACGTTCTGAGACGCTGCAGCGTTGATACATGACAACCAGGGGCCACGTTAGCCCGGTAACCAGGGCCGTTGAAAAGAGACAATTTGCATTTCGTCTCCACTTCCTGCGGTTGCCTACCTTCCGTGGAAGCTTGAATCGGTGGTGACAGGCCAACAGGGAAGATAGCAGAGAAAGACAAAATATGAAGCAAATTGTTAGAACGGGCACCCTGTGTCACCGGTGCACTTTTACTGAGCAGCTACTATGCAGATGCAAAAGGGTTAAGACACAACTCGTACCCGTCTTGCTTACGGTTAGTACCTGTTTAAGGAGCCAGCCAGGTGCCTCACAAAGGCAGGTAAGAACATAGAGCGGGGCACGGATGCTCCTGCGCAAGTGGCGCAGGAGGAGTCGCCATAGAAGTTTGGAGGCGCAGCCAGAATAGAAACTGAGCCTGTCCGTGATGATTAGTGACCGGGCAGGGCAGGGCGGGGGCCGCAGCGCACCTGCACGGCGCTCAGTGCAGGACGAGCAGGATGCGGGAAAGAGGGACTTGCCGTCTGTCTGCTCTGCTCCTTCCTGTCTACACTGAACTCACAGAAAATAGCTACGGGTCTTGGGAAAAAAGCCAGATGTCTGTTTCTGAAGTGTTTAAGGCCACCCAAACACGTACCTTTTAAGTTATAGGCTTCAGAATAAGTTCTCCAGCAGTCATCCTGCTTCTTGGTCCTTTCCTTCGCCTGGACGTCGTACACACCTGAACAGGAGCGGCCACGGCAGCAGCAGAGCGTCAGGCAGTCTGCACAGTGAATGCAGCGTGCCCAGCACCACGGACGTCACTCGGGCCTGCTCTGTGCCTCGGGCGAGCCGGGCCGTGTTTCCCAGGGCAGCAGGTCACAGTTCTGTTTGTCTGTGACGAGGGCACGGGGGACGAGCCATATTTCTGTTAATGTTAGTGGATTGTCCGTGGCCAGTGCTGGGGCTGAGATCACTAAGTCGGATGCCCTGGGGCTTTGTCACGCGCAGGTGCCCAGGGCACAGCCTGAGGCTCTGTCTGCTTCTCAGGGACGTCGGCCTCTGCCGGAGTTCGTCACCCGGCACTCGTGTCTCTTCGCAAGGTGCCGTCGTAGCAGGAGGGATGAGTTTTTACACGACCTCCGTGGCCGTTGTCACGCTCTAGAACACACGTGTTTGTTCTCCTGCGTGGATCATGCCATGGCTGTCACCAGTGTCATATCTTCAGCAAAGGAAGGGGCTGAGTCGGGAGGGTACGAGATGACGGGGTCATCTCTGGGGTATGAGACACACAGCACCCCATCCTGCCCGATGCAGCGAGTTCAGGGTGGATTTCTAATTTTTAACAATTCTTTGTTTTGCTATTCATAATGGAAAAGCGCAGAACTAGGCCGGGCGCGGTGGCTCACGCCTGTGATCCTAGCACTCTGGGAGGCCGAGGTGGGAGGATCACTCAAGATCAGGAGTTCAAAACCAGCCTGAGCAAGAGCGAGACCCTGTCTCTACTAAAAATAGAAAGAAATTAATTGGCCAACTAAAAATATACAGAAAAAATTAGCCGGGCATGGTGGCGCATGCCTGTAGCCCCAGCTACTTGGGAGGCTGAGGCAGGAGGATCGCTTGAGCCCAGGAGTGTGAGGTTGCTGTGAGCTAGGAGGACACCACGGCACTCTAGCCCGGGCAACAGAGTGAGACTCTGTCTCAAAAAAGAAAAAAGAAAAATGCAGAACTGGAAGCTCAACATCAAATAGGAGAGATGCCCGAGAATAACTATTTAGTGAGAAAAACAGGCAGCGGCGCAGTCTCCGTACCGTACGATCTTTGGTATGTGAGTATTGGGAGGAGACGTGTCAATATGTCGGCGGTAGCTAAAGAAAACGGGGACTTGCTTCCTGGGCTTTCTCAGTTTTCTCCAGTGAACGCGCATTATTTTTAAACTTAGAATAAACCGTCCACGGCGTTGTTAGAACTGAATCCCGACCCCTCGCCCTGAGCCGGCCGTCCTGTCTCTCCTCAGGAAAAGCCGAGGGGGACGGCAAGATGCACATCACCCTCTGTGACTTCATCGTGCCCTGGGACACCCTGAGCAGCACCCAGAAGAAGAGCCTGAACCACAGGTACCAGATGGGCTGCGAGTGCAAGGTGAGCAGGACCCGCCCCCGCTCTGCCCTGTCGCCGCGGCCTCCCTGCGGAGGCGGCCGCGGTTCTGGTCCCCGGCTGCCCACGGCCTCTCAATCCGCTGGGTCCTGGGAAGGGACGGCCGCCCCAGGGGCGAGGCTGTCCAGCGGGGGGCAGAGCCTCTGGCTGCCGGTCCCCGGACAGCCCTGAGCCGCAGCTCTGTCAAGGCGTAATTGGGAGGTGACAGAAGTTGAGGGTGAACGCACAAATCCGCCCATGTGGCCTGTAGCTTCTAGAAAAAGGAATTTCATGGGGAAAACTCGGTGCTGTCGGTATTTTTCTACAGATGCGTGAGTGCAAACACTTGCGTGCCTCCTGAGAGAGCACCGCAGGCCAGACACCTTTCCCAACATTCCAGACATTTCCACGCATGGTCCGTGTCAGCGTGGGGTCTGTGTGTCGAGAGCACCAGAGACGCCTGCCTCTGCTCTCCATCTCCCACGGGGACCGCGCCCCGCACTGGCCTGGGTGCTGGCTCTCGGACAGGCTATGGGAGGCGAGAGCGCCTCCAGGCTCTGGCACCCGGCGGTGCTGGGCCGGTGCTGCCCCGTGGCGGCCTCTTTCTCTTCTGACGGCCTCCAGCCCCGCTCTTGGCACGTTCAGAGCGGGAGTGCCCAACTCGTGGTCTCCAGCTACGAGTGCGTGACACAGACGCCTCTGCTCTGCGCGACCTCAAACAC
Source organism: Lepilemur ruficaudatus (assembly GCA_963574885.1). Lineage (NCBI taxonomy): Eukaryota > Metazoa > Chordata > Mammalia > Primates > Lepilemuridae > Lepilemur > Lepilemur ruficaudatus. Next base: position 24,699 of record CAUYRT010027988.1, on the reverse strand, counting down.
CAGGGCCTTCCTTTGTCCTCACACGCCACAGAGGTGGTCACCCTCTTGTGGCCTTGGGTTCCTTTGCCAAAATGCTAGCTGCCGACCCCCTTCAGGCTTGGGCTTGAGGGCCAGGGGTGGGCCTTTTCTCCGGCTCCAGGGAGCTTAAGGCCCTTTGTAGCTGCTCCGCGCCCGAGAGGGCGAGGCTAAGCGGGAGCCCCAAGCTGTGCTCAGAGACGATTGACCAGAGGACCCAAAGCGGGAGCACCTGTAGCAGTGACAGGCGCAGAGGTGGGTGGGTTCCGGGGCAGGGGGTGCACAGGCCCCGACCGCCCCCGGCAGCCCACCTGCCCCTGCCCAGAGCTTGCAACTCAGGAAAGGGCACCGTCCCTGAACACCGTGGGCAGGCACATCGCTAGGTTCCAGAGACGCCTCCGAGCAGCCCCGACTAACCCACGTCCTGCGCCCCTTTCTAGATCACGCGCTGCCCCATGATCCCCTGCTACATCTCCTCCCCGGACGAGTGCCTCTGGATGGACTGGGTCACGGAGAAGAACATCAACGGGCACCAGGCCAAGTTCTTCGCCTGCATCAAGAGAAGCGACGGCTCCTGTGCGTGGTACCGCGGGGCGGCGCCCCCCAAGCAGGAGTTTCTTGACATCGAGGATCCGTAAGCAGGCGACAGCACCCCTGTGGCCGACTGAAAAGCCTCCAAGGGTTTAGACTGGTCCAGCTCTGACATCCCTTCCTGGAAACAGCATGAATAAAACAGTCATCTACGCGGGTCCAAATTAGTATGATTCCTCCCCCACCCTGTTTTCCTTTTAGACACGGTTGTGGGTCTGGAGGGAGAGACGGGCCCGGGGCCCCACCCCACGCTCCCTCTGCAGCCTGGCACCGTGTGACCTGGTCTCCGATCCCGGGGTGCAGGCGGGGGCAGGACACACAGACCTCCCTCCCAGGCCCTGCCTCGGCACCGTGGCAGACGCCATGCAGGCAGCACCACAGTTAGGGCAGAGCCAGGAAACGTGCATTTTGCAGAAACGTTCGAGGGGTTGTTGCAAGACTGTGTAGCAGGCCTACCAGGTCCCTTTCACCTGAGGGGGCATGTCCCTCGTTTCTGCAGCTGCCACACCTTTGGCCCCAGGTAGCATTCCTTGCCCCCTTGCAAGTGCCCCCATCTCCCCTGTGCCCACCAGGGACTCCCGGCACCTGTGACTCCCCCAAGTCCAGGAGCAGCCCTGCAACCAGCGGCCTGTTCTTGAAGGAGCCCCACTTAATCCTGTTAACCCACAGACTCCAGCGGGAGCCTCCCTCCAGGCCATGCAGAGATGGGGCAGCCAGAGGCCTCACTGAGCCATGTTTCAGCTTCAGCCAACTCCTGTTGGTTCCCCCCAAATGCCCAGCCCCCGGGGGGTCTGTGAGATCCTGTCCTGAGGACAGGCATCTGGGGGTCCAGTGGCTGCCCTTGCAATTCCCTCCTGAGCTTCCGAGCGCTCCTGCTTCCTCTCCTGCTGGCGTCAGGCGTCTGGATTGGGTTGCACGGCTTGGCTTTGCCCGGGGTTGTGGGGGCCGGCGGCAGGGGCTGGCTGTGCTCCCCACTGGGTCTCACTGTGCCCCGACAGGGTTAGTATAATCGCCCTCAGAGACTGACAGCCACTGCCCTATGCGTGGATTTTTGCAGGTGACGTTAGTCAAGCATATTAAGTCCCACCTGGGGAGGGAAGAATTTTGGAGGTAGGTAGCTCGGTGATACCCCACTTCTTTCTGAGCCTCCAGGGCACTGCGGCCTGTTCAAGAGACATCTCATTTTTCTAAAGGTGAATTCTCAGAGAACACGTGACCCTGAGTTGCAGGTATACCAACCTCTGCTTGCATTTCTTATATTACAGGGATTACCCGGTTAAGAAACTTCTTAGGGAACCTATGTGTTCTCTAAGGATGGTTTCCTGATGCCAGTAAAGTGGGAGTTAAGATGGGCAGAACTTCCTCGATAATGCTAAAGATAATCCTTTTTCCTCCTACCTGTGTTATAAAGATAAACTGCTCTGAGGACACGCGTGCACATTACGCAGACACGCACACGTAGGGGCACGCACATACGTGCACACGCACACACACAGTGGACCTGAGGTCGGGCAGCCTGGGAGTGGTCCTTCTGCAAAATGCTTCCGAGTCTCCTCAGCCTGCTCTCCTCTGCAGCGACCCCCAGGCGACTGTAAGACTTCTGACCCCCGGGGTGGCACGTAGACCCCCTGCCCGCACGGGACCCGGTCAGCACAGATCTCGATGACTTCCCTTTCTCGGGCGGGCTGGGGGAATACCCAGGCATCAGCCCCTGCCCCAAGGGCGATTCATGCTGTAAGAAGTTGGTAAGATGTCATAACGGACCAGTCAAGTGAATTCAGTATATACAACACCAGACCCTCCAATCAGTATGACACCCCACCCCCGTTCGCCTCCTGTATGGTGATATCATATGTAACATTTACTCCTGTTTCTGCTGATTTTTAAGATGTTTTGGTTTGTTTTTGACATCCGCTGTAATCATCCCTGTGCTGTGTTTTATTACCCTTGGTAGGCGTTAGACTTGCACTTTTTTAAAAAGGGTTTCTGCGTCGTGGAAGCGTCTGACTCAGAGCGGAAGGCGCGGCGTGGCCGCCAGCCTGTGGCGGTGGATTCCTTCGGAGCTTTTCTGTAGTTCTTGGGGTAGCTTTGCTTTCTTCCCACCTCCCACCTTTGGTTTTCTGGTTCAAATTATTACAAAGTAAAGGATCTTTGAGTGGGTTCTAAAAGATGGTCCTTTTATTTGATCCATGCGCGTTGGTCTTCTAACCATGCTGAGCACAAAAAGACAAAAAAACAGATCAAGACGAAGTGCCCGGTGGCAGCTGAGAGACGAAGCCACCCAGACGCCTTCGCAGTAAATGACCGCAGTGTATGCATAGTGGAAGCAGGACCACGCGGCGCGTTTAATTTATGTTACATTCTAAGCTCTGCTCCTTTCTCCCTCTGTTCTTTTCCTCCTGCAAGCAACTCAAAATATTTAAAATAAAGTTTACATTGTAGCTATTTTCAAATCTTTGCTTGATAAGTATTAAGAAATATTGGGCTTGCTGCCGTAATTTAAAGCTTTGTTGATTTTGTTTGTTTTCGTTTGGATTGGGGGAGGGAGGGGGGAGCAATGTGTTTATGCTGGAATACGAAGCCTGAGACCTTCCTGTGCTGGGAACACGTGAGAGTTGTTGGAAGTCGACAAGCAGATCGCGCATGTCCCCGATGCTTTGTATCATTCCTGAGTGATCACTCGGTCCATGGACAATAAACAGTATTATCAAAGAGAACGTTGCCTCTCTCCGTGTCACTGTATCCGATGTTCAGAAATGCCACTTTCTAGCTCACCGGTGGGGGTGAGGGCTGGGCGTGGTGGCTCACGCCTGTAAATCCCTGCACCCTGGGAGGCCAAGATGGGAAGATTGCTTGAGGCCAGGAGTTTGATTCGAGACCAGCCTGGGTAACATAGTAAGAAACAAAAAAAAGAAAGAAAGAAAAAATTAGCCAAGCATGGTGGTGCTCGCCTGTAGTCCCAGCTACTCAGGAAGCTGAGGCAGGAGGATCACTTGAGTCTAGGAGTTGGAGGCTGCAGTGAGCTAGGCTGACACCACTGTACCCCAGCCTGGGTGACAGAGTGAGGCCCTGTGTCTTAAAAAGAAAAAATAGTCCTAGCACTCTGGGAGGCCGAGGTGGGCACATCGTTTGAGCTCAGGAGTTCGAGACCAAGCCTGAGCAAGAGCGAGACCCCGTCTCTACTAAAAAAATAGTAAGAATCTGGACAACTAAAAATATACATAGAAAAAATTAGGTGGGCATGGTGGCGCATGCCTGTAGTCCCAGCTACTCGGGAGGCTGAGGCAGGAGGATCGCTTGAGCCCAGTAGTTTGAGGCTGCTGTGAGCTAGGCTGACGCCACGGCACTCTAGCTGGGCAACAGAGCAAGACTCTGTCTCCAAAAAAAAAAAAAAAAAAAATGGTGAGCCCCTGCCTGCAAAGAAGCTCATCCCATCAGGGGAGGGGAGTGACCCCATGTCCTCTGGAGAAACAGAGGCCTGGGTGCTTTGAAGCCAGCGCGGGCTGCGGCAGAGACCAGAGCACACAAAAGTGAGTGTGTTGTCCTTCGGTGGGCAAAGAGGTAGCAGCCTATGACAGGGTCTTCTCCCTCCGGCAGGTGCCTCTAGCGTCTGTTAGGAAGCATCCCAACGTCCAGAAACGCAGAGAGAGACGTGGAGCCTGGCTCTGCCCTAAGCCTTCGTCCTTCTGTGCCCACACCTGCCCCCCAGCCACCCTGCTGGAGATCGTTCGGAAGGAGAAATTCCAGGCATCAGGCAGTTTGATTTGCAAATATTTCGGTACACGTAGCTAAAAATAACGATTTTCAAAACATTCCCAAAATAGCTTTATCACACCTTAAAAACTCATCTGGAATTCACTAACGACATCAAACATCCAGTCAGTGTCCCAACATCTCTGTCGGATAAAAAATGCTTTTTTACGGTTTACTGGCTGGAAGGGGACCCAAATAAGACCCAGACGTTGCAGTCGGTCGATACGTCTCTCGGGTCTCTCTTATTATACAGGTTCCTCCTCCCGGGCCCCCGCCCACTTCCCGCTGGGAAAGATGGTCCCTTCGTCATTTGAACTTTAACAGAAAGTCTCATATTATTCCAAGTCACCATATGAGCATTCTTTCCTGGGGTATTTGAACAGTTGCCTGCCCTCTGGCCCCTGCAGGATTTGTTACTCCGGGGACAGCTGGAGGAATTTCGTTTCCCGTTCCGTGCAGCGGCTGCCTAAGAAGTGAGAACAAACTCACCGATGCCTTTCTGAGGCAGTAAAGAGTTGGCGGAACAAAGTTTGCGCCAATGTCTGTGTCATAGGACATTAAATGCCAACCACTTAGTATCACCTACTGCAGAAACATTTGGATTGTTTTTTCCTTGTGGCCAAATCTATAGCGAAAGTGGTGCGGTGGCACATTGTAATAGTAATGCAAAAACTGTCAGGGTCATAGAAATAACCTTAGTTGGCATTTGCCGGCCACATTTGGGGTCTCAGCAAACAACACACCAGATGATGGCTACTCATTTCATTTGTTGTTATACTTAGGTCAAACATGACTTAAAAAAAAACTCATTATGGAAATGTTTAAAACATATGCAAAAATGCCGGGCTTTGCAAGGTGGCTCACGCCTGTCATCCTAGCACTCTGGGAGGCCGAGGCAGGAGGATAGCTTGAGGTCAGGAGTTCAAGACCAGCCTGAGCAAGAGCGAGACCCTGTCTTTACAGAAATAGAAAAATTAGCCAGGTGTGGTGACGTGCGCCTGTAAGTCCCAGCTACTGGGCAGGCCAAGGTGGAAGGATCATTTTAGCCCAGGAGTCTGAGGTTGCTGTGAGCTACAGTGACCCCACTGCACTCTAGCAGGGGCGACAGCGTGAGACCCTGTCTCAGAAAAATAATAATAGTGCAGGCAGTGGTGTAACAAACTGCACGTGTCCGTGCTCCAGTTTCAGCAATTATCCAAGTCTTGTCGATCTTTGCAAACAGCTGTAAGTTGGTCTGTAGCCCCACAGCAGGGGTAACCAGACTGTCGGGGACACCAGGAGACACCATTGCTTCCCCCTCAGTCTTGCTCATTCCATGAGGGAAAAGCGAGGGGGACGACTGTGGGCCGCCTGGCTCAGTGGTCAAAACACTCACGGACAGAGACACGTGGATTCACGATGGAAAAGCAACAACAGACAACAGCGGGGTCCAATCCAAGGGACTCCGGGCAGGGGAGCCCCCCGGGCTGGTTAAAACACTTCGGAGCTCATGGAACAATTCGAGACTGGTTCTGGCACACAATAGGGGCTCTATCTTTTCTCCCTAATTATTGATGGATATTTTTACCTGATGTAACTTTTAAAAAAATCAAACCAAAACAGTGGAGTTAGAAATATTTCACTAACATCAGTTTCATTATAGGCGACTGGCTGTTGCCATGGATTCTGCATTAGGACTTTGAGGTTCGTACATGAACAGGTTTATCTTTAGCTTTAGGTTCAAGCTTTGGGCTGCCCCAGGGCCCACCTGGTCACCGTTGCCGAGAATCGTTGTGCAGTGAAAGGCGGGGCTTTGATCTGGGGGAGGCATCTAGCTCTAATAGCAGGTTTTCTGCTGCAAGAAACAAATTGATTCTTGCATTCTGAGACATAAGGTAATTTGATACATTCTCATTCCTTAACAACTGAGAGAAACATTCCTTTCCAATTAAACTAGCAAAACAAAAAACGTAACATAAATCCCAATCAGAGCTGCGGTGCCCGGCTGGGGTGGATTTCAGAGGGGGTGAGTGTTAGGGAGGAGTTGGGGATGGGGTCAAACACGGGTGCACAACACTGCACACATTACAGAGAAATAGAGCTGTGGGTGTGGTAGTGCCTGTGGTCCCAGCTGCTCGGGAGGCTGAGGCAGGAGGCTCGCTTGAGCCCAGGAGTTGGAGGTTGCAGTGAGCTGTGATCACGCTGCAGCACTCCAGCCTGGGCAACAGAGCAAGACCCTGTCTCTGAAAGTGAATTTTTATTTTCAGGCCAATCATTGTGTCTTGTCTTGCCCCTTGCAGGTACCAGGCACAAGCTTCCCAAAGTCCCTGGGGAGTCACAAAGAATGCACTTCAATCCCCCAGCAGTGAGTTGTGACAAAGCACGTGGAGTGTTGCCAACCAGCAAAGAGACCGTCAGAGACCCAGTGTCCAAGGTCCTCCCGGGGGGCTGGGCACAGAAGGCATGTAGCAAAATTCCAGGCTTCCGGAAGGGAAGTAGGTGTTCGGCATAAACAGACAGTGGAGTCACAGTGAGCCATTATCGGGGAACCCTCCCCAAAGCCAGAGTCCCAGCCACAGTCTCGTGGGCGGGCCTTCCTAAGGAGATTGGTCTCAGGCCTGCAGTTGTCACGATGCTGCACGCAAGTCCTGTCTGTCCCCTTTCCGTAGTCTTTCCCCCAGCCGAGGAGACTCTGCTGCTCAACGCTCCTGGGCGCAATCATTCTGATAAATCTGATAACTCTATCAACAGCTAACAGAGGTCACACTCAGGATGCAGGCTCAGGACTTCACGCACCTTATCCCGCTTAACGCTCGCTGACTCTGCGACGGGTCCTCTTGCCCAGTTGACGGGTGAGGAGACAGAAGCCGGGGCGGTGGCATTGCCTGGTCGTACATGCTGGCACCAGGGTGTGAACCCAGGGGAGCGGACTCCAAGCCTGCTCTGCTTTGGCACAGGCTCCTGCCTCTTCCTCGCCCCGAGGGACCAGGAGCCTCTGTCAAAGACGTGGCTCCGGCAGAAGCAAGTTTCCGTCTGCAGGTCGTCCCCACCCGGCGGCAGGTGAAAACTCACCTTACACTTACAGGAAGAGCCTCTGCAGGGGCGGGTCGGTCAGTTTTGGTTTGGGGTGTGTGTGTGTGCGCGCTCGTTCGGAGCAAAGGCAAATTTATCACCTTTTTTATAAGGTTTAAAGCAACGATGACAATGACAAAATCCTAGTCTCAGTCAAGACACCTTATTACACAAGATAGCTTGTTACAAGTTGTGATTCCTAAACTTATAGAAAAGTACATTCAACTATCTGGAAAGTTCATCTATATATAATTTAGCTTCCAAACCAGGACCGTTTGCAGAGAGAAAAGGGGTGCTATTAACAATTAGTGGGGTGCAAACCAGGACTGTCCTGAGCCAACCAGGATGCACTGTCACCGTCTGTGGAGGACATCTTCCCCAGCCACCCCAGGTGTGTCTAATCCCCCTCTGCTGTTGCTCCCAGACCCCAGAACTTGTCCTTGGTCACGGCAGCCCCTACAACCCCAGAGCCCCAAAGCCTCACCCTACCTTCCTGCGATCTGCCAGAGAAGGTGAAGCAATTAAGGCAGTACTTGCCGCTGCAACAGAGAAACCCAGCATCTCAGGGGAGATAAGGAGCTTATTGCTTTCTTTTCTTTCTTTTTTTTTTTTTTTGAGACAGGGTCTCGCTCTTTCACCTTGGCTGGAGTGTGGTGGCATCATCACAGCTCACTGCAGCCTCCAACTCCTGGACTCAGGCCACCCTCCTGCCTCAGCCTCCCGAGTAGTTGGAACTACAGGTGTGTGCACCACCACACCCAGCTAAATTTTTTTAGTTTTTATAGAGATGGGGTCCCGCTATGTTGCCCAGGCCGGTCTCCAACTCCTAACCTCAAGCAATCCTCCCACCTTGGCCTCCCAAAGTGCTGAGATTGCAGGTGTGAGTCACCCCACTGGGCCAGTTTATTTCTTGCTCACACAACAGATGGGGACATTGGATAGGTGGCCTCCCATGGGTGATGCAGGGACCCCGGCTCCTTCCCTTTGTGTCCCGCCACCTTCTGGAGCCTCAGGGTCCCCTGCTTTAAGCCAGAAAGAGGAGGCAAGGAGGGCACTGCAGATTCCCAGCATCTCTGGCTTGGGGGTGACACCTGCCACCTCCTCTCCCATACACTGCTGAGAATTACTCACTAGATGCCAAGAGGGCTGGGAAACGCCATCCTGGCCAACAGCCACTTCCTGGAACCCAGAGAAGGAGCACAGTCTTTAGTGCACAGAAACCATCCTGTGGCTTTTGTAAAACCACTTTATTGAGGTATAATTCACATACCACACCAAAGGGTACAAAGTGTACAATTCAGCTGGGCGTGGTCCTGTGCACCTGTAGTCCCAGCTACGCAGGACGTGTGAGGATCAATTGAGCCCAGGAGTTCGAGATTACAGTGAGCTATGATGGTGCCACTGCACTCCAACCTGGGGGAGAGAGTGAGACCCCATCTCTAAAAATAATAATAATAATAAAGTATACAATTGAATAGTTGGTAGTACGTTATTTTTTTAATTACAGTACGTTTATAACAAAATTTGCCATTTTAACCATTCAAGTGTACATTTCAGTGGCATTAATTTTACTTACAAAGCTTTTACAACCATCACCACTATTTCCAAAACTTTTTTACAGACAGAAACTCTGTAATCATGAAGCCATAATTCCCCATCTGCCCCTCCTCCTCGTAACCTGTAATCTACTCTCTGTCTCTGCGGGTTTGCCTGTTCTAGATAGCTCCTGTAAATGGAATCACACGATATGCGTTCCTTTATGTGTGGCTTACTCACTTACATCATGTCTTGAAGGTTCCTTCGTACGACAGCAGGTGTCAGTGTTCCCTTCTCGTCACGGCTGAAAACTATTCCGTGGCACGTACGTGACACATTTTGTGTATCCATCGTCCATCAGAGGACACTTGGGTCGTTTCTACCGTTTGGCTGTTGTGAACGGTGCCGCTGTGAACACGGGTGTGCAAGTATCCGTGGCCCTGCTTCCGGCTGGGTGTGTACACGTGCAAGTCCTACCTTCAGCTTTTTGAGGCAACGCCGGAGTGTTTTCCGCGGCGGCTGTACCTTTTACATTCCTAACGGCAGTGTCTGAGTGTCCGTCTGTTTTAAAGGTATTCTTTCTACACCTCCCCTACGGTGAAATTCCAAGACCACCTTGCTAGACCAGCCTGACAATTTACAGCATCCACAGAAAGAAACTTGCTAGCGTGTTCGCAGTTACAAGGTCAAGATGCCTGGAAGTTACATTAAGAAAATAAAACAGACCTCAATCGCGTTGGAAACCACGCAGCGTGCGCCACCCGCACCTTTGCAGGGGGTTCTGGAGGCCAGACGTCGGCAACCAAAGTGTCGTGAGGGCCGTGCTTGGCCTGCAGGCTCCCGGAGGGGTCCTTCCCTGCCCGTGGCTGCTGGCTCCAGGCGCTCCCTGGCATGCGGCAGCATCACTCCGGTCTCCACCTCTGTCTGCCCTCGGCCTTCTCTGCCTGGCCTCTTCTTGTAACAACAGTCCGTGGGTTAGGGCCCACCCCACTCCCGTGTGACCTCATCTTAACTCTATGACACCTGCAAAGACCCTATTTCCACGTAAGGTCACATTCACAGGCAACAGCAGTTAGGACGTGAACGTATCTTTTGTAAGGGGGGGAGTCACCATTCAGCCCTCCATAGGCAGCCTCTGGTCTCGGCTCCCTGGGCCTCTGTGCCGCATTCTTGGGCAGCCCCAGACGTGGCAGGGAGAAGCTGAACTGGGCCTACTACGTGTGCCCCCCTGGGCCGTGGGGAGGTGGCAGAACAAGGTCGTACTGGGCCTGAGAAGACCCTGACACTCAAACACTCTTGAACAGTTTATACGGTCTAGTTCCAGAGACCAAACACAGACACACCACCTGCTTTCAAAGAACGGTCACAGAGCGGTGCAAAGGAACGTCGTGTCTCAAACTGTAACCAGAGTGACACAGAAACCAAACCCAGCACCATCAGCAGCATTAGCGATGTCCCCATGTATGAAGTGGGAGTTGTGGGCGAGTCTGGAGGGGCGGGTGGCGCCCGCAGCGGGCAGAGGAGCGGCCCTGGGAGGATTCAGACAGCACTGACGCCCGCAGCTGCGACGAGCTGTTCCTAACCTGCAGGGAAAATCCCACTAGTGGCGCTGACGGTGGCTTAGCTGTTTTAAAGAGAGAACATCTTTTTGGGGAGGGGAGGGAGGAGGCAGGCCAGTGGCCAAAGCCAGCACAGGATTTAAGGCTTGGGGGCTATTTTTCACCAAACCACCAAATATATCCATGAACAAGTACAGAGAAGAGAGAAGATCCAAAAGGTGGCTCTGAGAGCCCCACCATGTGGCTTCTCCTTGCTGGGTTCCACCAGACAAGCTTGACTCTTAATCCAGCAGTTTCTAGAAACTGGAAAATTGTCAGGCTTGTGTAGGCCTAGCAAGGGCAGCTCACAGGAAGCAAAACCCACGAGGACTGACGCACAAGTCAGAGGGGAATTGTTAATTTACGATTAGAAATGCAGCGTCGGTCTCTCCGGAAATCAGTACAGACCTTCGGCGGTCTACGGGCTATGGAACTGGGAGAGGGGCCAAGTCCACTGACCTCGACCTCCAAGGCAGGAAGCCAACCAGGTGACTTCTGGATGACAATATTACTATTCTGTTAATGCACTTTTTTCCCCCTTGAGATTAAGTTCTAATGTGATTCATTTTGGTTACAGCTTCTTAAAATTGAGAATATTTTATTCTTTCATCTTCAATGTTTCCCTGGTTTTCTCTCTTGGGATTTACAGATTATTCAACTGTCTCATCTCAAGCAGATCATTTTCCATCTGGTTTGCTGTCATGAACACTTAGCCTCGGCGTGCCCCCAGCGTGCCAGATGCAGAGACACACGGATGAATGACACACAGTCCTGGCTCCTAGTGACCGAGGGAGGAGAAGTCCACAGGACATTCCAACCTAAGGGCAGAGAGGGAGGGAATCCAGAAAGACGTCTTGAGGGAGGCGGTGCCTGAGCCGGGGTTGAAGGGCAAGCAGGGAAGGGATTGTAGGCCAAAGGCCAGCTGGAACCCAGCGCACGGCCAGCTGGGAGTGAGGTGGGGCTGCGGTAGTTTGGATTTGACTCTGCTAAAGGACCCAGAACGGGGAGTGGCTGGGAATGAGCCCAATTAGACAGGCATGGGCCAGGCCCCAGGGACCATGAGAGGCGACACTAGGAAGCCTGGTCTTCCTCCTCAGCATCGGGAGGGGAGCCGGGGAAGGGGCTCAGTCAGGTGAGCTTTTAAAATGTTCATTCTGCTTGGCAGTCTGAGCAACGTACCTGGCCATTCCAGTAAGGCTGGCAAAGATGGTGGGAGGCTTTGATTGGTCAATGGGATGGTAGGAGGGGATGGTTGAGAGATATTTGACAGGTAACATTAGCAACATCTGTTAACTGATCATTTCCATGGGGTGAGGAGAGGCAGGAGCCTAGGATTAGGATTAGGGCGTTGGGGTTACCGTCCGTGTCAGCTGCAGTCCAGCCAGGAACCCAAACCCCTCTGTGCGCAGCCTTTGGAACAGAGGGAATTAATGCAGGGATTGGTTACACTCTGATGGAAGAAACTCCCTGAAAAGCCAACAAGGGAACAGGGGGCAGCCCAGAGACCACCAGCAGGAAGCTGCCACCATCCCCAGAGTACAGGGACAGAGGGTGGAGGCTCCATTACAAGAGCCCAGGGAGGGGGCACATGGGAGGCTGGAACCACAGCGGGCCTCTCTGGAGAGAGCTGGAGCCTCTGCCAGATCCCAGAGCAGAGAGGGAGGAAGAGGAAGGACCTGCTTCTCTTCCCCTCTGCCCTCCAGTCTCGCCAGTGCCCCCAGGTGGCCTGCGCCACCTGGAAACCAGTTCACCAGGAAGGCTGGGAAACACAGCCAGCTGGAGTCAGCACTCAGTGACACAGAAAAGACCTGGACAAGGGCAAAGATTTGGTCTGAGCCGGCACGCCTGCCCAGTGGGCAACAGGGCAGAAAAGGAGAGGCCACCTCGGGAAGGTGGACATGGTGAGTTTGAGGTGCTTGTGGGACATTCAGGGAGAGTCCAGCAGTTCCTGGGCTTACAGGGGGTCACTGGACCCTGCCTGCAGGATTCGAGGTGGTGAGGGACGGTCCGCCTATGCAGATTTGGAATTTACTGGCCTACAGCTGGCAGGTACTATAGTTATGGCAATGGATGTGCCATAGGTTAGCTGTTTACTTAAAAGAAACATTCAAATTATTTTCCAAAATAGTTGCCTCATTTATACTCAGCAGCAGTTTGAGAGTCCTAGTTGCTCCTAATTCTCTCCAACATTTAGTCTTTTTTAATTGTAGCTACTTTAGTAGGTGTTAAAGGTACCTCATTGTGATTTTAATTTGCATTTTCTGGTGGCCTTTGAGGTAGTACACCTCAGAAAAGACTTTCACACTGGCCCATGTGAACAAGTCTTGAGGAAATGCTGCTCTGAAGGCTTCCAGGAGGGCATCAGAGATGGGGGTGAATGGGGGTGTGGCTGTGTGGCCTCTTAGGCAAGTCCTCTGTCATCTCATCTAAGAATTTTGGGTAACCTCGGCTGGCTTGAGCTCCAGGTGTGAACTTGGGGGTCTGACAGACCTGGGTTCAAACTTTGCCACTAGCTTGCTAGGATCTTGCACGCTCTGTCTTCTTAGCTGTAAAATGGGAACAATAATCTCTTTTTGTAGGGTCGCTTTGAGGGTTAGATAATGTTGGTAAGGTGACCAGCTTGGTACGTGGCACTTAATGAGTTGACAATGGTAGCAAATGCTGTTGGTTTTATTAGAAGAATTAATTAAAGACATGCTGCAGATCGTCTTTTTTTCCCAGATATGGAAATCCAGGCCTGGGCATGTTAAAAGGGTCCAAGGCAACCTGCTAATTAGGGCAGAGCTGGCCTAACACCCAGGTCACCTCATCCCCCTGGCAGTTGCCAGGGTCCCCACCACCACTTTAAATCACTCATCTGATACCGCGTGTGCCAAGCCTGAAACAGTGAGAGCTGTATTCACTGGAATCACTGCCGTCGGGCAGGGAGTGAACTCAAGTCTGGGGACCAAGGGTAAATTTCAATCAGTCGCAATCAGGCTTAGGTGGTTTTGTTCTGGCTTTGCTTTGTCAAAAAACACCAGCACCCAAGTGACAAGCACAAGGTGGCTTCTATTCCAGTTACATCCATTCTCGCTCCATCGCCAGGCCCTGAGGATAGGCGCGTGGGGAGGGCATGGGTTTCAAGTTAGGGTATCAGTGGTGTCATCGCTCCTACTGATGTGTCCAGAATGACACAGCAGGTGGGGCCGTGACACAGCAGGTGTGCAAAGCTTTTGGAAAAAGTAGTTTACTCCCTCCCCAGCCCGTGCTTCTCCGTTTGTGCACCGGGACACGCTCTCTCCGCCCGCCCTGGGGAAAGGGGAGGAAGCTCCCGATCAAGGGGATTTTAAAAACCACTGCAAAAGCAACACGCGTGTGTGCAGATGTTCAACCGAGATCTTCCCGCAGGAGTCCCGGGATGCATCCCTGGAGGGAGCAGGCGGCGTAGGGGACCCGGAAGGTCAAACGCCAACCCGGGTCGCGCAGTCCGAACGGCCACCCTGGCCACGTCCCCGAGGTCAGGACCCCGCCCCGCCCGCGCCTCTCCGCAGCGTCCCGTTGTCCCCGCACCCGGGAGGCGGGCACAGTGCGCCCGCCAGCACCAGGCCCGTCCGCCGGAAGTGGCGGCGCCTCGCGTGCACTGCGGGAGCTCACAGGGCCGCGGCGCAAGGAGCGCGCGCGGCGTGGGCTCCGCGCGCTTGCGTCATCGCGTAGGCTGATGAGTTCCGGGATGAGGAGGTGGCGTATGCGACGCATAAGGCTGTAGCGGGCGGGTCCAGGGAGTTGGCCGAAGCTAGCCCCGCCTCTTAAAGCTGCCCGGGCCTTCGGTGCGTGCGCAGCGTGGCCGCAGGGTCCGGCGCCTTTAAGCGTCGCGGTGACACGTGTGTGAGGCGCCGGAGGCCCGGATGGTGTGCGTGCTGGGCCGCGGGCCGCAGGAGACGACAGCGCCGTGCGAGTCTGCAGCGGACCGGCCCAGGGGCCCGGGTAGGCTGGGGCCGGGTCTGGGCGGCGGGGCTTTCCCCGGGCCGGGCGCGGGGCGCACCGGGGCCGCTCGGGGGGGGCGTGGGCGGAGGGGTCGGGGTGTCCCTGGGCAGGCCGGGGTGTCCGCGCAGGGACTCGGGCGTTCCGGCGGAGGCCGGGCTGCGCTGTCCGCGAAGTTCGGGGTCCCCGAGGAGGGCCAAGCCCGGGGTGCGCTGTGCGCGGGGTCCGGGGGTGCCCGGGAGGTCAGGAGGGTGCGCGCCGGGCCGCCCCGCCGTCTCCCGAGAGCCTGCCCGGCGGGGAGCCGGGGTGGGGGAAGGCGGCGGCCCGTGTGGACGCCGGCACGGTCTGCACCCACCGCGGCGCCGGTTACGCGGGATCCCGGCTTTCTCCGCAGCTGCTTGAGCCGAGTCCGGAGAGCGCGGTCTGTCCGGCTGCGGAACGGAGGCCTCGCTTCCTTTCTCCCGGAGACGCGGGAAGGGCTCGCCTCGGGGAAGGTAACCTTCCTCGCGGTCACGGACGCGCACTTTCTAAACACCCGTTATTCTAGTGGGGTGCTGCGGCGCGTCCCCGGGGACCCCAGGTGCTGGAGCAGCATCCTGAGCCAGACGGCGAGGGGAACACCGTGGCGCCCGCACCGTCCGGTTCCTGGGCGCCGAGAAACAGGCCTGGGGGACGTGGGGAGGTCCGGCTGCCCTGGGCGCTCCTCAGGGAACTGGGGGCCCCTCTGAGGGCGCCCCAAGGAGTCCCGCTTCTGTCTTGGGCTCCTTCTCCCAGCACGTGGTTGACCCTGTGAGTCTTGAATGCAGTTTTTCCTGGAAAAGTGAATTTAAAGGGTGGAGGGAGAGAAAACATGCTTTATTAACTAGTGTTTGTTCCGAGGAAGCTGTGCTTGAGTACTCCCAGCGGTAGAAAGAGATGCTAAGTATCCGCATATGCGCTGTTCCTGGACCGCGAGAGTTTGGAGAGTGTGTTAGTAAGTGCGCACACTGCAGGGCTTGCTCGTGGTTACAAGAGCGTTTTTTCTTGGGTTTCTACACCTCAGAGAGAGCATTTTTAGGTTATTGGTTAATGTTTTAGGTGAAGTTTTTGAAGTAGAGGTTGATCATTCTGCCACAGCTTGAAAAATTACGTTTGTCCGGAATCTCTGACTGCATCAAAGAGTAGGTTAGGTTTAAGTTACTTATCTTGAGTGAAATTGGGTTAAATATCCCAAGTTTTGTTTATCCCCTGGCTAAGTGGTTCTCAAAGGTCCATGACAAAGTTCTGGACTGTCCACAGTGAGGTGTGAGTTCTGTCAAAAAGCTTACATGGAAGAAGGAATGTCTTCAGTTTATCAGCCTAGCTCACAGCAACCTCAAACTCCTGGGCTCAGGTGATCCTTCTGCCTCAGCCTCCTGAGTAGCTGGGACGACAGGCATGTGCCACCATGCCAAGCTAATTTTTTCTATATATTTTTAGTTGTCCAGCTAATTTCCTTCTATTTTTAGTAAAGACGGGGTCTCTGCTCTTGCTCAAGCTGGTCTCGAACTCCTGAGCTCAAACGACCCACACGCCTCTGCCTCCCAGAGTGCTAGGATTACAGGCGTGAGCCACCGTGCTTGGCCACAGATTGTTCTTTCTTCTCTGTGGTTTTGGGGGAGTTGATCCGCTTTTGTTTAGGGATGAAATGATAGGTATGACGTTTGCTGTAAAGCAACCTGGGGATGGGGAGGTGAATCAGGATTGCTCGGACATAGTTCTTGGGGCTGAGTAGTGGGGACTCGTGCTCACTGTGCTGTTCTGTGTCCATTTGTGTGTTTGGTCTCAAACTCTTGATTTTATTTTAATTTTTAAAGAGATGGGGTCTTGCTCTGCCCCCCAGGCTGGAGTGTAGCAATGCAGTCATAGCTCACTGTAGCCTCGAACTCCTGGGCTCAAGAGATCCTCTTGCCCCAGCCTCCTGTGTAGCTGGGACGACAGGCATGCACCACCATTTGTGTGTTTGCCTGTTTTCACTGTAAAAAGTTCTTAAGTACCTTAATTTGATATTGATTGTAGATGGCAACAAGAAAGCATCCACACTTAGCAAAGTAAAAACTTGGCAAGTCTTACTGATCCTTCAGTTGTTTTTTGTTTTTAATTTTACTAGTTCATGAAACCTAAAAGCTTGGGATTATTATTATTACCTATCATTCTCCGGAAATGAGATTAGGCTGGAGGTGACTGGCAAGTGTGGGGGGATTTTTGTTCACCGGACTTGTCTCCAGTGTCAGGGTGAAGATACGGAGCAGACAGCAGTGTTTTCCATGTCGTGCGCATTAGGGTAATTTGTGGCTAATTAGCACGGTTCTCCTGACTTCAGCACTGTAGCTGTTCCTAAGCCGTAATGACAACTTATTCCCGGTAGATGGTCGCAGTGGCTGCACCTCATCCACGGGAAGTGGCTGAAGAGCCAGCGGGAGGAGAGTCAGCCCTGAATGATGGTCTCGCTGTTCATCCCACAGGCGCCGACGCCCATTCTGCGGCTCTGGTGATTTCACAGGCCAGAGTCCAGGAGCAGGAACACTTGGATTCCAGGGCCCAGCACAGCACCTGCCCAGTCCGGCCCAGTCCCGCCCTTGAGCACCTGATTCCATGCTGCAGGAGGAAGTAGCAGGCCCAAGTTCACATATCCCAGGTAAGCCTGCAGAGGTTTCTGTGTATTTTTTCATTCCACAGTTACCTGCGTGTGACCCAGCAGTGATTGTTCAGTTGGTGAGAAGTCTTAGCTCATTCCCATAAGAAAAGGCTCTTCTGGTTCCTCACATCAGAGAACGTAGGCTTGTTTTTTAAAAAAATCAGTTTTTTTATGTTTCTGTTCTTTATAGACGCTTTTGTAGGAAAAGATATTTGATCCATGTACACAATTAGATGACAATACATTGATTAATTTGAGTGACTTAATAAGAGGTGGGGGGGTCCCTACTTTCACTGGGGCAGACTTCGGGGCACACCTGACTCCTCGATTCTTTCTGGGCAGCCCAGGTCGTGGGTATCAGAGGGAGTTGTCACCTTTCTGCTGCGTGTGCGCAGTTTGAAGGGTGTGTTTTTCTAATGGTGATCCAGACAGCCTGAGCTTGGGCTGGAGGGCTGAGTGGGGAGGTGCGGGGTGGGAAGGGAGGTGGCGGATACAAGTGTAGCGAAGAGCAGGAGTGTCTCCTCCTTACAGTGTCTGCTGCTGCGCAGATGTTACCAAGCCTCCGTCAGGGGCTAACATGTAGCAAGCTCCACAGCACTTCCTAAGCTTATTATTTTTGTCATTTTCATTGCCGTTTTACAACTGGAGAATGAAGAAGTCACTAGTGGTTGTCCCTGGGTTTCATAGCTCAGGGCGATAGAAGCCCCTGGGGCTGCCGCCTGCAGGAGCCTGGGTCTCCCCACTGGCCCACTTTGCTCTTGTCCTCTCTTGTGGCGAGTGGCCTGGGAGGCATTGGCTGGGGTTCGGGTGTCTTGCTGTCCTCCAGGGCTGGTGCCTTACCCTTCCTCTTCTCCCTCAGTCCTCCTCCACTTCTAGAAAGACAATTTGTACAAGGACTATCTAGTGGAAATATGGTGCGAGCCACAGTTTAAAATTTCATAGTAGCCACATTAAAATTAAAAGGAAGGTGAAATTAAGTGTTCAAATTTATTTAACCCAATATTTGTAAAATACTATCATTTCAACTTGTAACCCATCTAGAAATTACAGAGATGTTTTCCATTCTTACACTGTGTCTTCAGAATCTGGTGTGTGTTTTACACTTGTAGTGCAGCTCAGTGTGGACTAGCCTCATGTCACGTGCTCAGTAGCCACGTGTGGCCTGTGGCCTTCGTATTGAAGAGTCAGGTCTGTACAGACTTGCATGCGAATCTGGCCTGCGTGCTGCTTCCTTTATCGCATGGGTTTATTTGTCCGTGTGTGTGTGCGCGTGCGCATGTGTGAGAAGTACTGTTTCTCTGTGTTGAGCTAACATTAGGACACGGTGGCCTTTGGAGGGAAATAGCTCCGAGTGTGTGTCCACAGCCACTCGATGATCGTGTGTTACAGAGGTGCATGCAGCAGGGACGGTCACTGCCTGCTTAGCCCTACTGTGGAGGCAGGCACCTTGTCTTTTTGAGAGAGGACACAGGAACTCTAATATGTCCAGATGACTAGTGATGTGTCTCCTTGTCTCTCACTCCTCTGTAGGGCTGGCAGCTGATCCAGGAAAGCTTTCGTGGTGTTTGGCATCCATAGTGACCAAAGGAGGGGGTTTAAGAGAAGTGATGTATTTGTTCATGAGCCTTAGTTCTTCATGGCTCTGTGTTCCTTCTTGTGCCCACAGTGATGCACCATGCCGATAGTGGATAAGCTGAAGGAAGCCCTGAAGCCTGGCCGCAAGGACTCGGCCGATGATGGGGATCTGGGGAAGCTTCTGGCCTCCTCTGCCAAGAAGGTTCTTCTGCAGAAGATCGAGTTTGAGCCAGCCAGCAAGAGTTTCTCCTACCAGCTGGAGTCCTTAAAGAGCAAATATGTGTTGCTGAACCCTAAAACGGAGGGAGCCAGTTGCCACAAGAGCGGAGATGAGCCACAGGCCAGAAGACAGGGTACACGTTTGTAGTAGACTGTTGGAAAGGCCCTCGCTGTGTGTTTATTGAGTGGATGGGGTACAGTTGACTGATTAGTAGGAACAACAACAGAATGAATGTGGTCGCTTACGGATTTCACGTGGGGTCGGAAGAGTGTAGTCATGGCAGTAGTGATGCCGGCTTGGTAGTGGGACAGGAACTGGCAGGCACTGCGTTGGGTACAGCGTTGCTGCAGCACTGCCTCACCGAGTCAGGAAGTGTCAAAACGAAGTTTCTAGGTGCCCCGATCAAAACAAGGTGAAGGCAGAGCAAGTTCTGACCCGTGAGAACCAAGACGGTGTCGGAACACAGCCCCTTCGTGAATATTCCTCCCCTTGCTTAGCCAGGTGCTTAAATAGAAAGACAGCAGGAAGCGGGGCGCTGGTTCTCCTCTGCAGGGAGAACTTGCCTCTACTCTGTCTGCGGAGTGGACTTTCTGACTTTCTCTAGTTTTGAATACATCTCACTTTTACTTTATCTTGGTGGCTCACTCCTGAATTCTTCCTTGTACGAAGCCAAGGACCCACTTGGACTTCAAGGGGCTCCCAGCATTGGGAGTCGCTTTCCTGCATCAGTAGGGAGGAAATCGGTGTACTTGGATGTTCCTTGGAAGTTGCCCCCCGGCCCCAGGTTTAGTAGGATCAAAAGTGGGCCTTGGAAATGAGAAAGAGAAACGGGGTGGGCTGCATGTGGGCACAGCACAGTGTGGAGAGTCAGGGCCTGGTTCCTTCAGCTGCCCGCTCTCTCAGTCTCGTCCTCCATCCGTAGCGGGGTCTTGGATTCCAGACCTAGGTGGTCTGGCGGGTCCATGGAATGACTGGGTTTGCTCCTGAGCTTTCTAGGATGTCCAGTAAATGAGCACTCCAGTTACCCCTTGATGCTGTATTCTGAGCAACTACGTGCTAAGCATACATACCAGGAGTTTATTATTGTGGTCTACCTGTGCATAGACTGATGGCCTCTTTTTTTTCCCTCCATGTCCCCTTTATCTCTCAGGCAGCGAGTATGCGTGCGAGGGCCGTGGTGACGGAGTCCCAGCCCCACAGAAAGTGCTCTTCCCCACGGAGCGCCTGTGTTTGCGGTGGGAGCGGGTCTTCCGCGTCGGTGCGGGACTCCACAATCTCGGCAACACCTGCTTCCTGAACTCCACCATCCAGTGCTTGACCTACACGCCGCCGCTGGCCAACTACCTGCTCTCCAGGGAGCATGCTCGCAGCTGTGAGTACGAGTTTGCAGCCGCGGTTGGCCGCGCGTCCTCGCGACTAGACAGCCCACGTGCTTGTGGCACTGCCGTTTTCAGTCCGGATCAAATTCAGGAGTGAAGTTCGTGACGTAGTAGCCGATCGAACCTGAATTTGATCGGTGTCTGCTGCAGGATGGGCCGTGAGAGTGAGTCAGTCGGGTGGGGTCATGCTTGCCACGCCTTCCTGAAAACAGTCACCCACACAGAAGCAAAGGTTTGCAAAAGATACCTCCAAAATGCATGTATTCAATTATTTTATACACCTACTGTACCGATATATTTTACGTACGTTATAAAGCCCCAAAGCAAAAATTAAAAATGAGTAAAATGAAGGTGAAATAAAATACAACCAACCCTAAACTGAAGGAAATAGAAAGTCTGAAGGGTCAATACACAGTGAATGGCACACTGGGAAAAAATCTTTTTCCTTGGGGCCATGGTGTCTTACTACGAAAATAGAATAAAAACTTCGAAAACAAAATGATCCTTTCTAATTTAATGAAGAATTTGTTACTGACTTCTGTTCATTTAATCCATGTTTTTAGAATTAAATTGTCAATATTAATTGTAACAATAAGAACATCAGCAAGTAATATTTTCATGAACCAGATGCAGGGTTTTTCCCAGGTTTTGCTGCACGAGGCCCCGGGCTAAAAACTAGTGTGAGTTAAATGCAACTCACATGGCAGTTAATGTGTTAAAGAAATTAAAGCAGTGATTTAAAATCTTCCATGGAAAAAAACACCAAGGGGAGATGATTGTACAGGTAGGTGTGTTCTATGAAACTTATGACAGACAAATCATTCCAATCCTTTACAAAACTCTTGTGAAAAATAGAACAGAGAAAATATTCCCCAGCTCGTTCCGTGAGGTTCTTATAACTCGAATAACAAAAATAAAACAAGGACAATAGGAGAAAGAAAAATTGCAATCCCATCTTATTCATGAACATAGATACAAAAAATTATAGGAAAAATGCTAGCAAATGGCAGAGTTTTTAAAAAACCATAAGCTGCTTGTGTTTATCCTAGGGATGCAAAGACATAATACCGAAATATCTGTAAACGTAATTACGCAGCTAGCTCGGCAGCTAAAAGCAGGACGCAGGAGCCTGGCCCGTGGGTTTGCATCCCAGCTCTGCCCCTTCATAACCGTGGGTCCTCGGGCGGGTTACGTGACCTCTTCTTGCTTCCTGCCCCTCGTCTTCCTCACAGAGTGGTTGTGAGGTTGGAGTGCTGTTAAGTGCTTGCGGCAGTCCTTGGTGCACGGTGAGCACAGTGGCTGCTGATACTGCCACCCCGATGAATTGCTCTTGCCGTAGTAACAGATTAAAAGAGAACGGTCAGCTGGGCGTGGTAGTGTATGCTGTTAGCCCCAGCTGCTCAGGAGGCTGAGGCAGGAGGATCATTTGAGCCCAGGAGTTGGAGGTCTGTGGTGATGCCACTGTGCACTAGCCCAGGCATCAGAGCAAGACTCTATCTCAAAAAAAAAAAAGCCATCATGAAGAAATTTATAAAAGCAACATAAGCAATAAAGTAATTAGACCTAAATTTAGCAAAATACGTGCAGAAAACCTTGACTTAAGAGCACTAAATAATAACCTACATAAAAGTAATAAATGAATACGGTTAGGAAGTCGAACGGAATTCTCAATGAAAGAAGCCTCCTCTTTGTGTAAAGGCAATAACATGTATCTCTGAGAAGAATTTTTTTGTAAGTACTAGCATTTTTAACTGTCTCTGGTAAGCAGGCTGCATTCTGGTCCATTACTGATTTTGAGATGGGTCTAAGATTTTGAGTATTATTCAGTACCTCTGCGTAAGTAGAGCTATTGAGGTGGAAAAAATGGGCTTGGGTTGAATTTTGTGTTATGAGATGGGTCTACTTGAAAAGGTAACGCACTGTGATCTAGACAGCATCTTACGGAGTTGAAAATGTATTTGCCCTGTGATCCAGAAATTTGTCTTCTAGGTATATACCTTAGAGAAACTCCCCCACGTGCGCAAGGAGACAGGTATATGGTTGTTCACCGCAGCAGGTTTCTGACGGCAGAAAAAATGGGAAGGCTAACTGCGTGTTAGTGGATATATAAACAAACTGGTCTATATTCACTTTGTGAAATATTCTGGCTATAAGATTGGAAAAACTAGAGCTAAGTCCAGCAACATGGATTTTAAAAAAGCAAGTTGCTGAATGGTACATAGCTGTGTGGTACAGTTTATATAAAGTAAGTTCGTAGGCATACAGCTACAATGCCCTTCATTGTTTATGGACACACACTTGTGTATTAGTACCTAAATACGGGAGTAATGGTTACTTTGGATGAAGGAATGTGGAAAATGGAATTGAGGGGGGTGTTTAACTGTCGTACCAATCTTTTACATAAACACCTAAAATGGAGTAGGGCTCGGTGGTGGTATAATCTTTGTACATCTCTTTGTATTTAAAATGTCATAATTTTAAAGGTAAAAGTGTACCCGGTCAAGCCTAATGAGAAACAAGTCGTTTGATGCATAGCAGGGTCGGCAGACAAATCTGACCACTGCCTGTGTTTGTAAATAAAGCTTTATTGAACACTTCCGTGACCATTTGTTCACACACTGTCTGCCTGCCTTTGCTCTCCAGTGGCAAGATCGCATGGTCGAAACAGAGCCTGTATGTGTAGCTCACAGAGCAGAAAATGTTTACTCTTGGGATCTTCACAGGAAAAGTCTTCAACCCCGGATAAATAGCAGTGAGGTGTTCACTAGAAGCAGTAGAGCGAAGGTTCCCACATCTGAGGAACAAACTAAGGGACTGTCGGGGAGCCCTAAAATATTTTAGCCTGTTGATCATATGCAATTTAGAAATTAGAGAAGACATTTTTCCAAACTTCCATTCCGAAAATCGGATGTGGTCTTTTTGTGAGTAAGTAATGCTGTCGAGACACGGAGAGGACCCTGCACGGGCCTTGCGCCTTAACTGAGGGTGACGGGGTCAGATTGTTACGGTTGCGGCTTTGGAGGAGTCAAGGCCCCCAAGCGTTTCCTTGCTGATCACCACGTGGTGTCAGGAGGCGGGTCTCTGTGGCTCAGCCATCCCTTCACAGACTGGTGGGCTCTTACCTGCCTGTGCCGCTCTCTTTGCTGCGTTGGGGTGTGGGCATCATCCTGAACTCTTCCTTAAGCTTTTGTCTGACGGTGGCTTCCCCTTCCCTATTGCAGGTCACCAGGGGAGCTTCTGCATGCTGTGCGTCATGCAGAACCACATCGTCCAGGCCTTTGCCAACAGCGGCAATGCCATCAAGCCCGTCTCCTTCATCCGGGACCTGAAAAGTAAGACTCGACCCATTGAGTGCCTGCCGAGTGCTTGCTCTGTAGTAGGTGCTGGTGAGTTGGTAGAAGGGAAAGAAGAGTTGTGAGTGAAGTCACGAGGAATCCCACGTGCTAACTGTCTGCATGAGCCAGTGCAGAGCAAAGGAGTAGCAGTTTGGGGACACGTGGACTGGCGTCAGTGGGGGAGGCTTTGGTGGGGTGGGTCAGACAGCTAGGTTTTGGGCAGGTGGAGGGCACTGTTGCACGTTCTGGGCAGGCAGAGAGCTAGGAGGAGGATGGATGAGGAATGTACCAACTCCTTTCTGAACGTAGGAACCAGTTGTCCCGTGCTGTAAAAGTCTCATTTCCCATTCACTTGGCAGAAAAGAGAGGTCCCTTCTTGGCTTTTGAAACCTGTGTAAATTATAGTGCTGTGACATAATTATAATCCATCTGTGCTCTGTATGGGTTCTTAGAGAATTAGTTACTTGGACTTTTTTATTTTTGGAGACAAGGTCTCACTCTGTCACCTGGGCTAGAGTGCAGTGGTGTCATCAAAGCTCACTGCAGCCTCAAACTCCGGGGCTCAAGTGATGAGCCTTCCTCAGACCTCGCAAGTAGCTGGGACGACAGGCGTGCGCCACTGTGCTTGGCTAATTTTTCTGTTTTTAGTAGAGACAGGGTCTTGCTCTTGCTCAGGCTGGACTGGAACTCTTGACCTCAAGTGATCCTCCTGCTTCGGCCTCCCTAGGTGCTAGGACTACAGACATGAGCCACTGCGCCTGACCGTGTTTTACATTTTTTTTTTTTTTTTTTTAAACAGAGTCTCACTCTGTTGCCTGGGCTAGAGTGCCATGGCATCAGCCTAGCTCACAGCAACCTCAAACTCCTGGCCTGAAGCGATCCTCCTGCCTCAGCCTCCCGAGTAGCTGGGACTACAGGCATGCACCACCATGCCCGGCTAATTTTTTCTATATATGTTTTTAGTTGGCCCAACTAATTTCTTCCTGTTTTTGGTAGAGTCTCGCTCTTGCTCAGACTGGTTTCGAAC
>CAUYRT010027986.1:0-49242 GCA_963574885.1 Lepilemur ruficaudatus | reverse complement strand
CTTTGTTGATGCCAAAAGGGAACAGGTAAATGAGGAAGAAAAGTAAGTGAGGAAATATGGTAGTCATGGTATGACAAAATAATCCCTACCAAGAGGAATTTGCCTCAGAAACCTATTTACTTACGGAAACTCTGATTATTTTGTTTAATGTCATCTTTATTTCAAAACATGTTGTACACGATAACTATACACAACTTTTGTCATGGAATATTTTCTCCTATAGATCAGTTTTTTTATTCTCTTAATGCTTTTTTCCCCCTGATAGGCAGAGGGTTTTTTTTTTATTTTTAATGATACTCTAATTTATCATCTTTTTCTTTCGTGTCTAATGCCATTTTGGGCATTTCTATGAAATCTCTACCTGGCTTAGGTCCAGGGTCCAGAAAATATTCTATTTTCTTCTAGAAACATTTGAGTTTAAGGTTTCCTATTTGTGTCTGTGTGCCATCTAGAATTATTTTTTTTTGTGTGTGTGTATAAGACAAGAATCAAGATCTGTTTTTTCCATATGGAGATCCAGTTTTCTAGGTCTAGCTGTTGAAACAATTTTCCTTTCCCCATAAAATTACATTGGTGCCTGTGTGGAAAATCAATTGGCCATACCTGTGTAGAGCTAGTTCTGGGCTCTGCTCTGCTGTTTGGTCTATTTGTTTATCCACACACCACCCTAATTAATGTAGTCTTAATGTAAGTCTCCCGCTGTGCTTTTGTATTAGCCACTGTCCACCCATGACAATGGGCAAATTTAAATAGAAAATGCTTCTCTCTGTGAAATTCCAAGCTTCTGATATATGCTTCAGTGTACACAGATTGAGGATTGACTCTGATGATAGTATAGGATAATGAATGAGAAAAAGCCTTTGGAGACAAATGGATCAGAATTTGAATCTTATCACACAGGAAAAAAAAAGTTATTCTCTTTGAACCTCAATTTCCTCATCTACTAAAATAGGGATCATACCCAATGGAGCATTTGGGGCAAACCTACAAAACATAGGTAGCAATTAAAAAAAACTATCATTCAGAGGCAGTGAGGTTGAAGGATTATTTGTAGAAATTCAAAACATGGGGACAGTTTTAAGTGACTGCCCTATTATTTTTTTGTTCACATTAGCAATGTTTCTTTATATACTATATTGTCAATTATTTTTAATTTACTGTTTTCTCCTGTTTTAATAGAATGCCATATTCTTATGTATTACTAATTTGTAATGATTCCTTTTGTAATGTAATAATTATACATGTTCATCATTTTTCATCATGTTGACAAAAGATAAAACTTCACTATTTATGCACATACCTTTTAAATGTTTTCTCTTGCTTTTGAATTTCCCAGCATAAAAAAATGAGGCAAGCATATACATCTTTATCAGGAGGAAACAGAGCAATGTTACTCAGAGCATTTTCCCAGTAGGTTTACTCTTTCATTACTATGTAATTAACCCCACATTGAGAATTCTATTGTGCATTCTTTTGCAGCAGCAAATTAAACATTTGACTTTCAGACTATTATGTTTCTGTGAAAGGGACTATCATGTCATTGGAAAATAGGTGAGCAATATTGTGAGCAATGAAGAGTTTTCAGTAAAGTTTTCAATGAAGCCAGAAGATTCGCCCTGGGAGGAAATACTCTATACATTTCAAAGGCCCAATCGCAAGCTCTAGCCCCAAATCCATCAAAATCTAATAAAGTAGCTTCATTAACATGATCATCGACTTATTAATAATTTACTGGTTGGCAAAGGTACTGATGAGATTATAATGCATCATTTTAAACATAAAAGAAGATTATTGTGATGCTCATTAAAGTGAGCACTGCAGAAGTCAACACTATAGTAAACATTTGCAATCTTTAAAAATATAACTAGATATCCTGCCATTTCCTAAAAAAGCATTACTACAAAATGGCATATTTTTTCTGGGAATTATTCAAGTCTTATCTGAAAAGGACTTCAAGGCAACCATTTTGACATCTTGAAAAAATATATATAAGAATTTTCATAAAATGACCTATTTTAGCAAAACGCCAAAAATCAGCAAAAATCAGTGTCAATATGTGAAATTAAAATCCTCATTCACACAAAATGAGATTCCCAGTAGGCATTAGCATATTTATAATGTCCGCTGTATTTTCACAATTCATTGTGCAGACAGTATGAAGAGGTCAACGTAACAGAGCAGATATCTATTCTAAATCTCCCTTAGATTCGCTCATAGTCTAGAGTGACTGGAGAATCACTGATGCTACCTGGCTAAATGAATTGATAATAGAATACGGAGCCTGCAGTTCTCAGGTCACTAATTAAAATGTGATCCTGGTATATGCCTAGGGAAAAATACAAGTGGGTAGGCTTCCTACTTAATCTGCATTACAAAAGCCATTATTTTGTGGATATAAGTGTCCTTCACCTTCTAATACAATGCTGCCACAGAATGAAAAGACAGGCAAAAATCTAGCTGTCCACTTATAATGGCCTTTCACAAGACATGGATTTTGAAATCCTATTCGTTTCTAAGAATCTCTCGTCTTAATAGGATGTAGTACAACTTGGCTCCAATTGGGCTGCACTGTCTACTAATTGACAGTCTTACTTTAAGAAGTAAAAGCAACAAGAGGGAGTGTGCTTCCTTCCCAATTAAACATAATTCATTCCCTAGAGATACTGCTCCATTGTTGTTCCAATGTTTAACTACAGTGTTTTAAAAAGGAAGAAGAAAAATCAGATTCAAGCAAGGCAGAATTCCTGGCAATTTCAATCACTGGGACCTCAGCAGTATTTTGGTAAGAAACAGAAATAGTCATTTCAAGGTTGTCATATGTCTGAAATAAAAGTCTGTGTACAATGGCTCTATAGTTTTTACTGTTTATGAAACAAACCAAAGTACTTGAAGCCCAACTAAGGAAACTGTGCTGGTGTGACATAAAGTTTTCACATTTTTCATGAACCATTCACTAGCACAACAGTTTGTCCTAAAATGAAAATACAGACTATGATCCTTTTCTAACCAAAGAACACTCCAATGAATATAGCAAGCTCTGGATTATACTTTATTACCTAGAAACTACTTAGGATGAAACGTTTCCTTTCTCAGGAAAAGTCCCACATATTGTTTAACTAATAGTATAAATGTTTAAAGCACTCACCCCCAAAATTTAATGAACCATTTTCGCCTGTGGCATCAGCTTTTTGTTTTTTTTTTTGTTTGTTTTGTTTGTGAGATAGGGTCTTTGTTGCCCAGGCTAGAGTGCAGTGGCATCATCATAGCTCACTGAAACCTCAAACTCCTGAGCACGAGTGATCCTCCTGCCTTAGCCTCCCGAGTGGCTGGGACTACAGGTGCGCACTACCACACCACGCCAAGTTAATTTTTTTCATTTTTTGTAGAGACGGAGTCCCACTCTTTCTCAGGCTGGTCTGGAACTCCTGACCTAAACCAACACTCCTGCCTTGGCCTCCCAAAGTGCTAGGATTATAGGCATGAGCCACCATGCCCACCATAGCATCTTTAAAAACTTTCTAGCCCATTATTTTTTCCATATTATCCGTTAAGTATTCAACATCTTATCCTGGTGGTCTTCGGGGTTCCACAAAGAAAATGACACATGCTAAAATGCAGAGACATCCACTAAAGAGAAGGAATCCTTTTGCAATAAATAACTTCAAGGCAAATAACTTGGCAAGTATTAACAAGAACAAAATATATCAATAATGATTAGCTCTACATTATTGAATTAATGGAATGGGTCAGAGGAAGATCAAAGCCAAATTTAGTTATGTGTCTGTCTGTCTCCTTCAATAAATGGTGAACTTCCTACGGTAGGGGACTTAAATATTCTATGGCCTTAGTCTATCCCCCTTTAAAACAGTAGGCCCTTACTGAATGTTTGCTATTAAAATATAACATTTTTCAAGTTCAAATCTGTCTTTAATTAGATGTGATGACATAATTAAAACAATCTTAACATTTTTTTCAGAGTGTGAAAGCTATTGTTATAATTATTTAAAATCCACAATATTCTAAATTTCTTTTAAATAAATAAAACTACAAAGGGGCTTAGAATGACCTAAGTAATACTCCTTTCAACTCATTAGAGTTTAGTTGTGCTCATCCTTAATCTACTGATATTCGAGCTGGACAATATTCTTAAAAGAAAATATATCATTTAGAGATTAAAACTTTTAAATTCTATTTTCATTTCTATTTAATTTTCTAACTATTGAACAACACACTTCATTATCAGAATTATATAGTAAGCATGAAAATTCTGTCCCACATACTGAAAGTACAAGGCAACAGACACAAACTGACGGCTGCTCCTGAGGCAAAAACCTGCCTCTTTTCCCCCATTCTGGTAGTTGGACTTCGGTTCACCTGCCTTCAAGAGACGGTGTGCCATAACACTATTTGTACAGAGACATGAGGTATTTATACTTTACATATTGATTTTTAGAAGTGGAAATCAGTGTGGCAGTCTCTCTTCTACGGGATTTTTTCCTAGTCTACCCCTGGAAAGACATCTATATTGCTGTGGGACCACGGTTAGTAAGCCCTAGGGGACAACTGGACAACACACAGGAGAAATGCTTACCATGCAGAGGGGAACAATTCTTATTTTTCCATGTAACTCCACTGGGAAACCAGCACACAGGCAATTTTTCTCACTCTACTCATTTATATCAAGGACACAAAAAGACATCTATACTTTTCTAAATATAGAATGCCTCCTTCTCTCAAAGATATTACTGCAAAGATTTCTAATTGCCTGCCCAAAACATATTCCCTTTTTCTTCCTTACCAATAGCTCCTCAATTTGGATTGGGACACCAATGTACCCAGCTGAAATCCAAAATATACTAGTCTCATTTGGAAATGGGAGAGGCCAGGTGCCATCATATTGGCTAAAAATACATAAATAGAAGTCACTGGGTGAGGCTTTCAGGCATGCTCCCAAGGTGACCCAGCCGGGGACTACCCTTGCCCTTGACTTTTTATTCTTTCTGTTGCTCTGATCCTGGATATAGGGGCTAGAGCTGTAGTCACCTTTTATCAACCATGAAAAATGACCAATAGCATTCAGACTGAGTTTGAGTTTCCAGAACAATGACAGCATCACCTATTGTAGATTTATTTTGTAGGGTCACTGTTTTAGGGTTTTATGTTATATCTGATCAGTCCAAAATCTAACTTGTATTGACAAAATTCATGAAATCCATTAATGGAATTATTTCCCTCCCAACCCTGACCTGTCTTGAACTCTGAAGTTTTGAAAACTCATTTCATTAGGCCCTTTTCCCTCAAACCTAAGGCCTTTCATTCATTTTTTCACTCTTTGTGGTTGCAAGTGACTTAGTTTTATCATTCATGAAGATGCAGTTATCAAGTCAAAAGTTCCTAATGGGAAAGATGATTAAATTAAAATTATTAGAAGAAAGAAACAGGATTTATGAGAAGCAGAAAGTAATAAGAGAAAAAAACAATCACGAGGTAAATAATTTATCTTCACTGTATTCCCCTTACGATGAATTAACATGAGAGTGTGACTCCAAGTTCCAGAAGGATACAGCCCAAGTACTTAAATATCAGTGACTAACGACTATCACAAGAGCCCACTCAATAATAGCAAAGTAACCTGGAGTTTTACGCATAGACACACATACACATCCACTAACCCAAAAGAAATTTAAGCTGGGGACCAGGAAGGAATGCAATAAAACTTTTTTTAGTTATGTTAAAAGTTATGAAAAGTTTTATTTGGGAAAAAGTGACACATAGTATAATTTTGCTTATTCAAAGTAAATTACGATGTAGGTCCATTATATTCTAAAGACAGACTATAAACTTACTTTAGAAAAATTCTCATTCACTGAACAAATTATTTCAGGAAACACAAGAAATTAACTAATTTCTTTAGGAGACTGCATAGTTGTAAACATCAGAGAATGAAACTAATAGATAATTTTATGCCATAGGAGGGAAAAGCTATTAACGCAAGCCACTCTGAAAAGGGTTTCAAAACTGTGTATTCCTAGAGGTTACATCATTTGAATAAAAATAACTTTATAGAGTAACAATCATATGACTGGACTTAATCCATTGGGAACTTAAATGAGACAGCGTAATATAAATGTGACAAGTTTTTGGAAATGAGGTTTTTGTCATCATTCATGAAAAACTAAAATTTTAATAACTTAAAATCTAATTTTAGGGATCTCATTAGCAAAGTCCAATCTATTCTATCTGTGTTCCTCACTTGTGACTTCAGGAAAAAGTGAGTTTAAGTTCTTCATATTCAAAGACTTTGTGCAATGAAAAGTAAAATTTGAAGAAAATTTTCTTGAATTTTCAATTTCTAAAGGTATTTGAAAGCATCTATACAACAGGAAAGTCATTCTCTCGGTGGTGCCGACAGGGCCGCTGCGTACAGCCACACAGCGTAACTCCAAGGGCGCCATTTACACGGACAAAAATGGCAACCGAGCAACGCGTCAGCCTGCAGCTTGATGTTACTGGGTTTGGAAAATAATTCGACAGACTAGGTTTTATTTTTCTCCTAAAAAGAAAAATAGCTAAAAAGGCAGAGTTTTCCATATGCTAACTGTAATTCAGTTTTGCTAACTATTCTACACTCTTGTAGACATTGATTGCTCTTTATGAGACAGATTTTAAAAAGTAATATTCTTACATTTAAACTTCTCTAAAAATAGCTATGAACACATATTTCAACTTATAATAAGATGAAAAGTAAACACTTTTTCTCCTTTCTCCCAATATAAAAATAATAAAAATTTAACACCCCTGTTAGGATGGGTATCTGTTAATACAAACCAAAAGATTTATTAGTTCACACAGAATTGGAAGAGAAAACACAATTAGGATAATATAAAGTAAAATTTTATATCGATCATAATCATGTAATTTGTGGCATAATGTTTGTTTTCTGTTCATAAGTTGTACAGTGGGTACCCCTTAAATTTAGGGGGAAAAAAAGAGAAAGAGTTTAGATTGGCTAGGGATAGACTTTTCTGTCTTCAATTTCTACCTCTCAAATGTTTCCTTATTTTCTTACATAGCTTCTTTCATTCCCTCATAAATACTACTTCACTGAACACTTTTTTCCCCCTATTTTGGCCTTCTCTCTCATAGCCAAAATGATGTCTGGGATCCTCATGCCCGTGTATGAAGTTTGTACATTGCACAAAGGTGCTCAACTGAAGGGGCAAGTGCCTGGCTGAGCTTCAGCCCACCCCCTGCCCACAAAGCTGTGAAAGGCAGTATCTCTCAAGAGGAAGGGAAGGACGAGTAAAGACAGGAACTCTCTGCTCACCAACCTCTGAACTTTGGGGTTACATCTGCATAGGGTATGGAGGAGCAACATTTTCTAATTCCTACAGACTTCTCATAGTCTAGCAGCAGCCCTGGTCTTATTAAGAGTTTCTACTCATACTGCAAATATTTTTTAATATATTCAATGGAGTGGTTATTTCCAAGTTGATTGTAACATTGTAAGTCGTGAGCTAATAACACAGAAATACAAGGCAAATTTAGTATATTACAGAGTTAAGAAAAAAACAGCAGGAGTTAGTATCTCTGAGTATCAACAAGAAAAAAAATACTGAGACCAGTTTGAGATAATCTTTCCTAGTGAAACATAACATTAAAGAATAGTATCCTAAAGACTATGAGTCTTTGATAATGCTTACTAATTTTTTTTTTGTAACTTAACCTTGAGTTGCACAGTATTTTAATTTTTAATTTTCTTGTATACAATGAGACACATGTCTTACAGGATTTTGTAAAATGCACTAGTGAAATTTTAATAATGCATAATGAATTATAAAATGAAGGGGAAATAAGATTATTTAAATTCACTAATAGAACTCAGTAACATATTTTTAATGCTTGTAAAGAAAATCATGTAATATGAGAAAAAAATGCTACGTTTTCTTGAAAGGTACAATCTTACAATTAAAAAAGAGTTCACAAATGAATCTGAAATGTTGAATGATATAAGTATCATTTAAATATAGAACACTTACCCACAAATGTTAAAGAAAATAAAAAAAGTATATTTCTCATAGTGTTTAAAATCAACATAGCCTGCTTCTGGCCAGCCAAAGGGCAGATGGATATCAGAACAGGCTGTCCCTCAGCCTGAAGTAAATCCATGTAAAATACAATCCATCTGCACACAAAATTTGAACATTAATCATTTCAGTGCGATAAAAAGAAAGTGATTTACACTGACAATATATATTTCAATATGTAATTACTCAAGCAGTACTACATTAGAAGACATAATAAAGAAGTCAGATGTTTTATTGTTCCTAGAATCACCTTGAATGTAATAACTAAAACTAGAGACTAACACAAATACGTTGTATTTGCCAGTCAAACACCATAAGCAGCAGGGTTATTGTGACTTTCTGAAATGGTGAAATCTCATAGTAATGATGTGGGCACAGTACAAAGTTTTCTCCATTTTACACAGTAGCTGTATCTAAAAAATTATTGCATGCTGAAACTACGTAATATACTTTGTCTTTATATACAAATTTAGTCAATGTCTATTCAGATATTTCTAAACAAAATTTCAACTGCACAGATCTCACAAGTGTTGGGGGTGGGGAGCTCTTTGAGGGGTAGGCCTGACAGGCGGATCACAAGATGGTCTAGAAGTTCTGGTTTTCCTCCTCTAAATGTCAACAGCCTCCACCGCCTTCATTCTAACCAAGAAAAACACCACCGCAAATTTCTCAAATGTTCCCTCTGGTTCTGCTTTCTTTGAGGATCTATTCCTTTGAAAGAGGAGAAAGAATACCAACTCTCTTTCCTTCTCCTCACTGTTATGGTTGATGTAGAGAGGAAACTGTATGACGGGATTTAAATGAAGATCCATTATCAACATACTGTTGTTTGTTCCCGCGAAGAACTGCAATACCAGCATTTATTGACTACCCAAAGGAGACTTAACGGGAGAGGCTGTCAGTCCTTTGGATTTTTCAACCTCAGGCCAAACACCTAAGGGAATGAATATTTTAATGGGTAAGAATGATGAGAATTAATAAATGAGAACATATTCTAAATGCTTTGTTCTCCTATCTACCTAATTATTTTCCCAACCACACGTCTTAATGACATGGTTCTGAGACCTTAGTTGCCACGGGTGTCAGACACTTCAGGACAAAGAGACACAGATGGCAACACAGTGGTGCGGGGCACGGTGGAGAATGGTGTTAGCCGTGGGTGAACGGGAGCCTGAAGGAGGGCTCAGGGGCTCTTTCGAGAAATAAGTTTTAAAAGAAGTCAAAGAAGAGATACGGAAGAGACAGAGGTTTGAGTATGTCAGAAACTGATGGGTCTATTTTGTCAAGGAATTCACTACTGTTGTCACTTATCCTTTGCCAAATCCCCTCCTTGATATTTTTTCCCTTTTCCACGCATGACGGAAGACGATTATGTCAGTGTCTTGAGTCACTGAACAGGAAGGAGTCTCCACCACCAATCCTGGCATTGTGCAAGAACCCTGCGACGTCTTTACCTACCCTTGAAAACTCAGGGCAGTGTCTCATTTTCTCTTTTCTAGTTCATCTGTTGTAGTAAATTGTCTACAAGATGGAATTTTTGAAAACGGAGTTTCCTTCAGCAAGGGTAAAGGCGAAATCTATTTAGTCATAATCTGAGACAAAGAAGCCGGTCACCCAGATGAAAGGCTGGAGGAGAGACAGCCGTGAACACGTTACATCTGATGGAGTCAGACTCCTTGGAGCTGCATAGATGTTCCAACAGGGGGCTTTGGCTGGGGGCTGGAGCTAACAGGAATTCTAGATCCTTACAACCAGTGATGAGTTATGTGTTAGCTTTACACACAGATAATGAAAAGAGAACTGACATTTATTAAATATTAATACTTCCAACGTTATGCCATTTACTGTGCTGTGTACTTTACATACGCCACTCCATTTCTTCTTCTCAGTACACTCAAGCAGGTATTGTTTTCCAAGTTAATTTACAAAGGAAAAAATTGATGTTCATGGATATTAAACTTCTTAAATATAGTCCCTTAGCTGAATCTGGGGCTGTCTTATACAAAGATCTATTACATTTGTACAACAAATCGATATTTTGAAAATAACTGACAGACTGAATGAAGGAGTACATTGATTAAAAAAACGATAAACTCAAATGCCACAAACAGAAATTTTGAATAACATTAGTCAGAAACACAGAAAAAATCCCAAAGGCATGCAGAGTTTTGTTAAAATGGAAGTTTAATGCATTTTCTAACACATATAGGTCTTCCGTAATCTTTCTTAATGGTTTTTAGAAGTCTTTTTTGAGTCAACAGTCAAAAGAGACTTCCGACATCAATAGGAAAAAATAGCAAAGCACAGTGTTCCAGAGCCATGTCAGCTCCACAAATCTGATTGGTCACTGAGATAATAATTAAATTAATATATGAACAATTTCTGACTTACAATAGTTCTATTAAGGATTTTATGACTTTACAACGATGTGAAAGCAATATGCATTCTATAGAATTTATACTTTTTAATTTTGATATTTTCCTGGGCTAGAGATATGCATTATGATACTCTCTGGCATGTGGGGAGGCAGCACTGGGCCAAAGCTCGCAGCCAGCCATGCAATCACAAGGGTCAACAACCAACACACGCTACAGCGGACTATCCAGATGATGTTCCCCACTTGCAGGCTAAGGTTAAGTGTTCAGAGCACATTTAAGGTGGGCTAGGTTAAGCTATGATGTTTGGCAGGTTAAGTATAGTCAATGCATTTTCAATTTAAGGTGATTTTTCAACTTACAATCTATTTATAGGGACATAACTCCATCATAAATCAAGGGACATCTGTATTTGATAAATGTCACATTCCTATATATGCAGGATTATTTTCTATTGTGTTCAGGTCAAGAAGGCATAGAATATGCCATTTACAAATGTGTTTTTTAAAGTTTTTTTATTATGTCATTTTGACGAGGTGAGATTTATAAAAAAATTTCAACTACGTGAGCAACATATTTCCACCATTACAGACTAAATAAAATGTGACTACACATATACACAAAGGTACACATTTTCAGGAGAGATATTGAGAATTAAACATGTTATAAAGAACATTGTTTATTAGCCAAATTGAAAATGGACCCCAAGGTCTGCATGTCCAAAAGTTATATTTCTTACTCATATACTAAAATACTCTGAATACATGTGAGCAATATTGTCTGTATTTTTCAATATGTAAGCTCATTTTGTGATCATTCATCAGTTATAAATTTAATAGTAGCATAAAAAGATAACTTACATGAAAGCTGCATAGTGACACATGATTATAAGTAATAACAACAAAGTTATCAGTATCAAAAGTCAAGGGATTAAAAAAATACAAGATGAAATTATGCATGAATGGACCTAATAAATTTGTGGTGAGCCATCAAGATTTCTGTATTCTTCAGATCTTCCATGCCATTTTAACATACAATGCATAAAGTACATTATATTTCTTACAGTAAATTTAAAAAATGTCATTTTGCACCTATTTCCTCATAGAATTCTCAGAAGAATGCTAAAATGACAATGTGACATTTGTTATCAATTTATAGCTAAAGTTTTACAGTTTTAGAGCTTGAGAATGTTTTTCCCCTTTGGATATTTTTCTTACATTATACCACTTATCTGGCTTTAGCTTCATTGGTAAAAGCAAAATTTAACTAAAAATAATTTAAGCATAATTTGAAAAAAATTAAAAATTAAAACCAAACCCCATCATAAAGATAGCTTAACACGGTGTTCACTAAGAAATAACTAGATAATCTTTCAGCAAATTTTTAAATAACTCTGTATTAAGTATAATGTGGTCTTTTCTCAAATTTTATTTTTAAAATAAAAATATTTCTGTTAAAAAGCTACATTTAAATTGCAATTTTATTTAAAGTTGTTTAATTTAAGTTGTAATTAAACGCTACTTTTTACAAAAGTAATCTTGGTTCTATCTTTTGGCAAACTATTAAGGTTGTGGAACATAAAATCATCTTTTTAGTCAAAAAATACTCTTCCATGAGTGTTTCCATGAGATTAGCGGCTTTGCATTAACAAAATCACACATGTATTTTCTTATTTCTTAGGCTTTTCATGATAATTTTAAATGACCTTTATTCAGATTTTAATAGTACAGAGTAATTAAGAGGCTCACATTCTTCTTTCAATTACTAGGTATTTTTTTATGTGTAGCAGAAGAGGCAAAAAAGAAAAAGATGCCAAAATCATTTCAAAAGAAGCAAATATTCTACGTTGTTCTTAAACACAGGTGAAACATTCCTATTTTTGTGCGGCAGATAAGTAGATATTTAAGAAATATATTATCTTCTCCAGAAAAATATACTATGGCCTAAAGAAACTTTAAATTACGCTTTCAGAACAATTTTAGGATTGAAAAATATTCACTCTATGATTTACTTGTTAGTCTTAAGAAAAAACAAAGTTTCAGAGCAAATCAAAATATAAAATTCATATTGCAGCTTACAGAAGTACATTAGTTCTGTTTTTAGAAGACTTGATAAAGATGCTTCATCGTGGAAATCCAAAGAAAAGTTAGAAAATACCTAACACAGGTGAATAACTGGGTAGTTACGATGTTAACAGACCACATGAGCTTGTATCTAATATTTTCCTCATTTCTAGGTGTAACTGTTTTGCTTATAGTCATCACTTATAAGTGCCTTCATGAGGAACAGCCACGCACAGTATTTTTATCATCTGCTCATTGTGCTGGGATTCATATAAATTCACCACAAACAGTAACACTGCTATTTTGATACTTCAAGGCAAGCCACAGTTTTGTAAAGCAACATGTACCTACACCCAACATCAGAAACCAAATTTCTGGATATTGAATGAGAGGGCTGGCCTAGAGCCTAAAGAAATGTGAATTTCTCAATTGCCTTTACCTGCTCCCAACCTTAGAGAACTAGCACAGGAGGATGTTATTAAAGCTCTCAGGCAGCCCCACCTGTTATAGAACCACACCACACCAAACTAAGCAACAAACCAACCAACTCCGAATTTCTATAGGATCAAAGCCCTTTGGAGAGCTGTAAGGGAAACTGCATTTGTAGAGGCAGCAGGTTTCTAAGGCCAAACTAAGATAGTGCCACAGTGTTTTTTCTGGCCCAGATCCCCTGGTGAGCTGGCCTTCCTGGGAGGCGTGAGTCAGCACACTCATGTAACCAAGGTGTCATCTCCTGCGTGAACCCATGCGATCGCGCCTTCCCGTGGCATGTTGCCACTATTGTTCAGAGCCATATACAAGCGCTCGCCATGTTCTTGGCCGTGCTTTTCGCCACTGCTGTATCCCGCCGACAATAAAGAGCACGTCTCACCTGCCTGCTGCCACTCACCTTTTGTTCCAATTCCCGAAGCCTGCGCTGGAGCACCCGCCAGCCGCAGAGCATCCTCCTCACACTTGGCATGGTTGGTAGGATCCAGAGGGGTAAGTGTCCTCTCCACCCCACAAGGGGAGGACATGTGGCTTCCTACAGGCTTGTGGCAGCCAGTGGTAGCGGTCCCCGTGCCGTGGGCCCCTGCCACGGGGTGGGAGCAGGTAGAAGGTACGGCTGCTGCCCTGGAAAAGGTGTGGAAGGCCGGAAGGAGTCGCGGCCTAGGGAGCGAGCAGGCTGGTCGGGTGGGCCGGCCCTTCCTTACAGCCCTTCCCAAGCAGCATAAGGATGCCCTGCGGGGGGGAACCCCAGGTAAGGGAGTTACAAGAGACAAGAAAATTTGGAAGCCCACCTGCGGGAGTTGGAGGAAGAGTTAACTAGCGGTGGGAACTTGGACGCTGAAGAAACTGCCAGTATGCAGGAGCCTGAGGGCGGGGCCCCCTCTGCTGAGAGCCCGCCCGCCCGGTGGTAAAACAGAGAAACGAGCATGCACAGCCCATGGGGGAGAGGGGGACGCAGGTGCACCACCAGTAACGGAAGAGCTTATCTCTTCCTCTGCCTGCACCCTCTGCAGAGCTGGGAAAGCAGTGCAGACAGCGTCCTGGGCAGACTGTGCCTGCCTGGTGGTTGTGTTTTATGGGATGAAGGGACAGACAGCGTCCTGTGCTCCCCAAGGGAGACGGGGCAATTTGGCATCCATGAGTATATATCCTTCCCTGATGCAGAGGATACAGACAAGTGGTCTCTGTGGTGAGGGCGCCTGCTCCTTGCTTGAATGGCTTATGGCTGTTCCCCGCACGATATGGGATGACACCGGAGAATTACCCGAAACCGTAAGTGGGCTTCACACACACTTAATTCAGATTCTTCAGGAGTTAGGAACCCGCCAAGCCATTTTTGCAGTAGATAACTGGCGGGCCGATGAGGAGGGCTTCACTACACACATGCATGACCTACCTCATCTTAGCCAGGGCACCTGGGGTGGTTTGGCTCACTGGCAGCTGTGCTCACTCCCCATGTAGGGAAGCGGATGCATGAGGTCACCACTGCCATGGTGCCTCTGGAAGATGCCGACGAGCGGAAAGGGGGCAAGGGACAAGTACGTTTGCTACAAGGACCCAAGAAAGGCCTATGAGCTCAGGGCCCCCTGCAGAAGAAGGCAGTACAAGGGGCCCAGAAGGTGTCTCAAACCCAGATGTGGCTAGACCTCCTACTAGCAGGAGCATATAAAGAGAAAGTAGATAAACAGCCTAATGAGATATTGCTTGCTGGCTGTATGGAATCAGCTGGCTCTCCACCAGCAATTCATGAAAGCACCCAAGAGGCAGAGAGCTGAGACTCCCACCAAAGAGACCCACAATGTGTGGCTGCAAGATTTTATGGTTGAAACCCTCCTTTTTGATATAGACTAGGGGTTAGGCCAAGGCACCCGGTTAGAGGGGACCCCAGATGACCAGAGGCCACATGTGGAACTTGCCATTCATTGGTCCCCTACAAATGTGCAGTGGGTTTTGGCCTTGGTGGCCACAGGAGCTGACTGCTCCCTAATCTCTGGAAACCCTGAGCCATTTTCTGGACAGACAGCTCACATAGAGGGCTATGGTGGGCAAACTATCGAAGTTAAACAAGTGACTATTCCAGTGGGGATACAGTGTTTGGCCCGTAGGCCATATGCTGTGTATGTCTCCCCTACAAAGGAATATATTCTGGGTGTTGACAGTTTGCATGGCTTAATCCTAACCACCTCCACGGGTATGTTCCATCTCTGAGTAGGGTTGTGAAGCCGGTGGTGCGTGGCCACCCCCATCACCCACCGCAGGTTCTGCCCACACCTCGTTGTGTGGTAGGTACCTCTTTATGGCAGCCAAGAGGGCTGTTGCACAGCCCAGATGCTACAAGTGGTAGACCACTCATAGCCATTTGACCTTGATGTGACAGTTGACTCAAGCGGGATGGGCTGGGGTTTGTGGCAATGCCAGTGGGTCCCTATTGGGTTTTGGTCCCAGACTTGGAAGGGCCCCAGGATCTCTAATCCTTGGTGGAAAAGCAGCAGGCAGCTGGGTATGCCGCCCTTCAGGCCTGTGAAGCTGTAACTGGGCAGTCTAGGGTGCTAGTGCGTACCACATACCTTATAGCAGGATGAGTGAGGTCATGGCTAACCAGCCCATGATCAGGGGTAGCCCAGACACCCACTCTGGCAAAGTGAGGAGCTTCCTTGGAGCAACGAGCAGAGTTCAGCTCCAGCCCTTTAACTGCAGAGTTGCAGACAGAACTGAGTCCTGTTGAATTTGTGTCTAATGCTGACCCTCAGACCATGATAAAACCTAAGGAAGAGAGCCCATACCTTGAAGGATGAGGTCCCCCTCCAGTGGAGGTATGGTATACTAACAGATCCAGTCGTTGCCCCTTAGTCCAATGGATAGTGACTGTCCAGTTGGATCATGATGAAATTTGGTTTGAAACGGGGCAGGGACAGAGCAGCCAATGTGCTGAATTGTGTGCTGTGTGGATTGTAGCTGTGCACGAGCCGTCCCCTTTGCACGGCTGCACTAATAACTGGGCCATGTTTAAGTACCTCACTGTCAGCACCTAGATGAAAAGCCCAAGATTGGCCAGTAGGGAACCACCCGGTATGGGGGGGCTTTATCTTCCCACTCATTTGATGTAAAGGTACACTCACGGTGCACGTAGGGACAGCCATATGTCCCGGGAAAGGTCCTCCCCACCTTTACCAAGAAACCAGATAATTGGAATGCCGTGTTCTCCCACAGGCACTGGCTGAAACGGACTCCATGGTGACTCTACCTGGCAGCTATCCTTTCCCCTGGGAGTGGAGCCATTAAGGTAGAAATAAAAGTAAATGCCCTAGTGGAACATACTGCTCGGGCCCTGAATCAAACCAGGCAGGCCTTGACCCACCTGGTGGGTGAAGTCACCAAGATAAGGAAAGTGGTTTTGCAAAACCGCAAGGCCCTTGATCTTCATGCTGCAGCCCAAGGGGGCCACATGTACAGTCACACATACTGAATGTTGTGTATATAAACCTGATTACCAGGAGGGTATTTCCTCTGCATTGAAGGAAGTTAATGGCGAGGTACAGGCCATCCAGCAGTTAACTGGAGACCCACGACAGCAATGATGGGAACGTCACTCATCCTCCTGGTGTTGGACCCTTTTAGTGTTAGGAGCTACTGGCTGTGGTCTGGTGATACTGTGTTGTTCCCTGTATTGTTGTGGCATTTGTGCCCAAAGGGCCTCCCTGTGGGCCTGTGTGTCAGCCGGGAAACCTATTACCTAGGGGCTGGAATGTAAGGGAAACTGCATTTGTATAGGCAACAGGTTTCTTAAGCCAAATTAAGATCACCGCCACAGTGTTTTTTCCGGCCCAGACCCCCTGGTTAGCTGGACTTCCTGGGAGGCGTGAGTCAGCACACTCATGTAACCAAGGTGTTATCTCCTGTGTGATACCATGTGATCACGCTTTCCCATGGCGTGCTGTCACTATTGTTCAGAGCCATATATAAGTGCTCGCCATGTTCGTGGCCATGCTTTTCACCACTGCTGTATCCCGCCGACAATAAAGAGCACGTCTCACCTGCCTGCTGCCGCTGGCCTTTGCTTCCAATTCCCGGAAAGCCTATGGAGCACTCGCTAGCCACAGAGCATCCTCCTCACAAGAACACAGCATGAACTTTCTCACGACCACTCTGGGAGCCCCACTGAACCACGCCTGTTGCCCCCAAATGCTGAAATATTTAGACTTAGAGCAAGTGTGCTCTCCTGCCTCTTCTGTCCTAACTTCCCCACCTCAATTAGCTCCTGGCATTTAAAGCCTCTTGACGATAACTTAAGATATAAAACATGTTAACAGTAAAGTTTTGCAGTCCTTTGTGAGTCTACCTTAATAGGAAAGACTAATCCTGACTGTCCTTTTTAAACCAAAATATCACCATATC
Source organism: Lepilemur ruficaudatus (assembly GCA_963574885.1). Taxonomy (NCBI): domain Eukaryota; kingdom Metazoa; phylum Chordata; class Mammalia; order Primates; family Lepilemuridae; genus Lepilemur; species Lepilemur ruficaudatus. The sequence goes on along the minus strand of CAUYRT010027986.1, from coordinate 31,833 downwards.
GGCATACATGCCAGGGAATTTATAGAAGGATAACAAGACTATTGGCAGTGATCTATGTAGTAATTTCTGGTTGTACAAATCACACTCAGTTACTACCAAGAAGAGTATAGAGTGCACTGATCAATTCACTCACATAGTAGACATATTTTGCATACACTTGCACATGTTCATAAATATGTTTATAGATAGAAATAATAAATAACAATTTTATGTTAGTAAATGAGTATGTGTTTTACAAACATGACATCATACTATATAACTTGGAGATATTTGAATATCAGTAAGCCTAGTATTTTCATAATGATATTAGAATAAAAAGGAATGTAAACACATTTTTTACCAAATATGAAGAAAGAGCATTTTGGTAATTGAGATTAGGTTGACTTTGGGGAAATTTTACCAGTTTTAAGATAGAGAGGCAAACATTGTTTCTTCCTTTATATTTATATTTCATTATAATGGCTGTTTTTTTTAAAGGAATATTTCAAATATATTGTCAACTCCATAGCTATTTTATTATTACAGAGTTATTTAGCATATGTCTAGGAAGCTGTATGTTCTGGAACAAGTTACCTCCATTTCTAAGATTGAATTTTCCTAAATTGTATTATATAATGCCAATAAGCATCATTAAATGTGCACTTGTAAGGCAATTTATTAAGTAGTTTACATGCATAATAGTATTTAAACTTTAGAATTAACCTTGAAACTCTATTCCAAAGCTCTACTTAGATATAAAAGCAAGACTGAGGTTTAGAAGAGGCTCTTGTTCAATATGTTCTAAGGCTTGAAAGCCTAGGAGACCAGAATCATAGATTTTTAAAACTGGAATGCATTTTAGAGACAATCTAGTAGTTCAATTCTCTAATGTTATAACTGCAGAAACTAACACTAAGAGAGATTATACAAATTTTCTGAGAGTAGCCTCCTAGTTAGTGGAGTACCTACATCTTTGTTCATGTTTATTTCTCCCTAACTGTATCATAGACTACACTATTATTCTTTCTATTTATACCCAAAATGTTTAATAATGCGGTATTATGATTACAACTGTTCAATTTTTTTAAAAAAAATATGCTTTATTTTAAAATAAGTTAAAATTTGTTATGGCATCTTTCATTTTAGATTCTAAGCTTAAAATCTTGCTACTCTATGTGTGATCCATAGGTCAGTCTCAGTGTTAGCATTCTGTGGCAGCTTCTCAGAAATGTTACATCGTTGGTTCCACTCCAGACCTACTGAGTCAGTATCATCAGGAAGTTCACATGCATATTAACATATGAGAAGTCATGCTCTATAAAGTTCCTACCTCGTATACACTCATTTCCACCATCCCAGCTCATCCCAGTAATGGCCAGCACCGTTACTCAATGCCAACAGGCATCCCTGTATGAGCTCTTCTTGGCCTATGTACTAAGTCAACTGATCATCCACTGAAGAACATGCATTATCACAGACTATCATCTCAGACATAGATTGTAATCTGAGAAATGGATATAGATACCTCACGGGTTATAGATAACATAATCATCTAGCACTAGGAGGTAATTACCTTATGCCAAGTTTGATGAAGACTAAGCCTTTCACTTATGTTGCAAAGTTAAACTGCAAAGATGTTGAAAGTTAAAAACTATATGGTAAATTCTATATTATTCTCTGTCTGAAGTGGTATATTCAAGTTCTGAAACAACCTTAACATAACACTCTATTTTTTAAAAGCAAACAAGTGGCATATACAGGTACCCTCATTGTAATAAGAAGGCAAGGTACACTTTACAATAATCCTTGGACTTTCTAGCACTTCATAAATAAATACATCTCTAATAAAACTACGTGAGATGATGGATATGTTAATTTGCTTGATTATAGTAATCACTTCACTATGATACATCTATCAAAGTAGTGTATTGTACACCTTCAATTTATACAATTAAAAAGCATTAAATGAGAGAAAAACATAAACCTCCGTCACTACCCCAAATATGCAGCAATCCAAATAACAAATAATCTTCCTAAAATAAGAAAATTTCAGAACGAATAGAACACAGTAATGCCAAAGGGAAATGCTTAAGAATATGAGGTTTACCATAATACCTTTATCACATTAAAAAAGAACTACAAATATCTTGTAATTATTGGTGTACAGTAACAGTGTCAACAACTTTATGGGAAAGTATGTTAAAATTATATACAATACTATTTACTTTCTTTAAAGTCAGCTATAAGCAATACACTTTGAAGAAAAGTTTATTTAGGAAATTGCCTCTTAAAAATGCTTACCGTTTCAAAAACATACATACATATTAAATGGTCAAAATTATTTCTCTCCTTAGCAAAATTCTCTAAATATAATGGAATTATTGTAAATGTTAGTTCTGACATTTCTAAATGAACCTAGAACTATCTCTCATGTTCACAATATCATCCACAAACAAAATAATTATTTTAAGAAGGCAACAAATGAGTTTTTTAATATTAAATTTATTTAGGCAATATATATTGACTATGATATAATTATAAAAATTAACTTTCTGTAAATCACATGCATGCAAATATAACTATATACTAAAGCACTTAAAAGCTCATTTAACAGTGTCTGTCTTTCCTTAACAACTAAAAATTAGATATTGTTGAAAGATATTTTGGAATTACTATTGTTTAATTGTCCTGAATTTAATTTGGATATAAATGTGTTTTGTGTCAATGTGTCAAATAATAAATTTGATATGAAAAAGCAGCATTTACAAATCAAAACCACAATGAGGTACCACTTATCCTCAGTGAGAATGGCCTTTATCAAAAAGTCCCAAAACAATAAATGTTGGCGTGGATGTGGACAGACAGGAACACTCCTACACTGCTGGTGGGACTGCAAACTAGTACAACCTCTGTGGAAAGCAATATGGAGATACCTCAAAGAGATACAAGTAGATCTACCATTTGATCCAGCAATACCATTACTGGGCATCTACCCCAAAGAACAAAAGACACTCTATAAAAAAGATATCTGTACTCGAATGTTTATAGCAGCACAATTCACAATTGCAAGGATGTGTAAACAACCCAAGTGCCCAACAATACATGAGTGGATTAATAAAATGTGGTATATGTATACCATGGAGTACTATCCAGCTACAAGAAACAACGGTGATACAGCACCTCTTGTATTTTCCTGGATAGAGCTGGAACCCATTCTACTAAGTGAAGTATCCCAAGAATGGAAAAATAAGCACCACATGTACTCACCATTGAATTGGTTTTAACTCAACACCTAAGTGCATACGTAGGAATAACATTCATGGGGTGTCGGGCAGGTGGGAGGGGGGAGGAAGGGATGGGTTTACACATACATAGTGAGTGCAGTGCGCACCGTCTGGGGGACGGACACGCTTGAAGCTCTGACTCTGGGGAGAGGGGCAAAGGCAATACATGTAACCTAAACATTTGTACCCTCATAATATGCTGAAATAAAAAAAAGAAAAAGGAGCATTTAACTTCCTTGTGCCTAATATCCAAGTGTTTGATGAGAAAGAATAGATTTGATATAAAACAGTTATGGTATTTTTTCTCATTGCTAATTTTTTAGTGTTTGACGATAACTGGACCAGTGATTTTGCTCTCACTAGTGTAAACATCTTCTTCTCCCTCACCTTAACTGTCTTCCTGGTTGATGGGAATAGTTAAGGAGAGGAGAGCACGAGGAGTAAATGAGAAAACTAGAGCACGGTCAACTGCAAGAGGTACTAGGGAGTTATTTTAAATTTCCCAGAGGTAGAACCCAGAGTGCTAAGCCACTTCATTCTCTCCCTCACTGTTTTTCCACAAATGAAACTGTGATTTCTCCACTCACTCTTTACTGAACAGAAAGTTCAAAAATTGAGGAGGGGAAAAAACAAACGTTTTCTAAGTTGGTCAACTACATCCTAACTTTATTTCCAGGAATTTTGAAATTGTGAATATAAATATGTGGTACATATATTTTATCAGCTTCAGACAGAAGATGATAAAGTCACGTGGACCAACTCATGCCAGCTGCAAGGCAGGGTCTGTTCAAGGGTCTGGTAGATGGGTCTAGGGGTTCTGCCCAAGCCCCAGGAAATAGAATGACAAGAATTCTCTATGACCTATTAATAGGAACTTAGAATATGTTTCAGGATATAATTTTCCGGTGACCAACTTTCATCATCACTTTTTATGATCCTATCATTTCTAATTCATGCCTTCATTATCTATGTAGCAAAAGGTAATTGTTAATTTTGCCTGGGCCTTTGAAAAAAATCATATAGCTTTCATTACTTATAAAGTTGCTTATTATACATTTTTAATTATAAATGTTTTCTGCCTTCCAAGAGATAATAAAATACTCAGGACACAGAGCCTGTATCCAAAGCTTTTGTCACTTCCAGAGTTTGCCACAGTGATCTATTTTTAACAGTCACTCAAATGTTTTATTTAATGATGAAAAAAATTACCATAAATTATTTCAGCCAAACTTCCAAAAGTCCTGGACATTGATTTTCAGGGCCTTAAAATAATGGCCATGTTTGATTCCCAGCTTTCTAATTATTTAGAGAGTCAAATACAAAACTGAAAAACAAATGTCAAATTTCTTTTTATACTTTCCATCACACTTCAGAAAGTGAGCTTTATATCCTACACGTAAGGCTGGCAAGTTACGGTAAAATGTTTATGCTTTTAAATATGTTGCTCATGCCCACAAGCTCTCTAATTTGCAAATGTCATTTCTCAGATACATTCATGAGTAAGGTAATCGAACACCTGTTACACTGTAAAATAGGCTCTATGGAACCTATTGATAGATTCATTGTTTTGCACTGTCTTAATAATCTTATCACACGTTATAACATTTGAATATACTTTTTTATTGACTCTAATGAACTAACATCTTTTTCTATAGAGCATAACAATATCGTATATATTGTTGCATTTCTATTAAGCAGTATCCTTTACTCTTTTAAACATTTCTTTTTGTTATATATTTCACAAAAGACTTATTTGAAAGCCATCAAATATTTCCTCATCAAAGTGAAGTCCAAACCTGGTCAATGTTGGTATTGCTTAGTTTTCCTCTTTTTCTTGGAACATTCTTCCCCTGATGTTTGCTTTCCTTGTTCCTTCTTGCCCTTTAGGTTCTAGCTAAAATGTCATCCTAAGAGAGGATTTCCTTAGTCACCCACTGACAAACTTACCTCTGCACTGGCTGGGATGATTTAATAATTATAATTTCTATTTTATCATACCTAATCGATAAAAAGGAACTTTGAGGTAAATTACTAAGATCAACTATTACAAAATAGACACTTAAAATTATTTTGAAATTAAGAAACCATAATAGGTTCTGTGACTTAATAGAAGCATATTATTAAATGACAATTCTCTTTTACTAAAATACTGAAAACTGAATGTGTTATGTGGAAGCTGAAAAAGTGGATAATAAACAAAATAATGGGAAAATACTTTCAGCTTCAAGCCTAGATCATTAATCTTCCCAAAACATGCTGCTGTTCAATGCATGGTCCTGTGTTGTCCCTCTTTAACTATTTCTTAGGCTGTTGTCACAGGACAGCTCCCGGACAGCTCCAGGAAGCCAGCACTTCGTCACTAGCCTGATTTGTCTTTGGCTCTACCATTTGTGCCTTTGCCACTTGAAAATTCAATATGTGGAAACAAGCACAGTATGAGAGATGCTCTAAATACTGTAATTACAGATGTATAAACAAACAGCACATCTAAAAGCCTTTTTAAAAAAGCCCTACTGATGCCAAATTGATAGAAGAAACCATGTTATTTCTGTTTGCAATATTCTGCAATCTCTCCTTGAAAGTTGTTACAGCTCTGATTTTGCCAGCTATAATAAAAAAATGTGCAGTAATAACACATTTTAAATTCCAAAAATTTATATTTGTGGTGATTATATAGTCTCTGTAAAACTAAAATGCTTCAAATTATTGTATACAGTAACTATATAACATTAGTCTTCATGATATGAAGAATACTCAAATGGCAGCAACATTTCCCTAATATACTTTGGACAAAGATCAGATAATAAGTTTAAATTCAAGAATATATTTCACACTGAGCAAACAGATGTAAACTATCCTTTAACATAACTGTAACAGCCCCATTAATTTTGATAGACCCTCCTCTGAAATACTTATGTGTCCCATTTTTTTGTTTTGACTCACACAGACATGTCAGTTTTAAAGTTGTCTTTTTTTATATTAATAGTATGAGGATTAGTCACAGACAAACTTTGTTGTAACTAACGTTATAGTAAAATTATAATACTTCTGATTACAATATTTTTAACTATAAAAACACAATTAAAATTTTTACTTGTTACTACAATGAAGCTATGTGTAGAGATACAATATATACATACAGAACTAACCCATTTCGATTCAATTCAATTTAATTTTCAAGTGTATTTATTTAACAGTGCCTGTGTACCTAGAAATGTTATAGGTAATTGGTAGGATATAAGTAAATAAAAATCAAAGTCTTTTATCTTAAGGAATGTATTAACCTTTGAATTATTTGTCAGCTATCTATAAAAATAGTAGTGACTAAGTATTAAAGGCATATTTAATTACACCCTGTTTTCAAACAGTTTGTGGTAATAGAATATTGGGTAAATATTAAATTTTTATTACTTTAGAAGCCCAACTACAACTACTGGCTGGAATTTGTGGGAATGTAAATTTTGTATCTGCGTAAGGGAGAACTTCGCAAAAGTCAGAACTATATAAAAATGAAACTAGTGAGCTTTAAAATTTTTGAGCATCCTTACACTTTGAGTATTCCAGCAGAGAGGTAATTGACTAATTTTATGTAATGAATGCTATGCAACCAGTGCAGTGCCTAGTGTGATGAAAGATGTTTACTGAAGTCTAGTTCCTTTGATAAACCATGCCCTCATATCTATTAATATAAGAAAAAAATAGAAGCTCTGCCCAGGCAAACTGAAGACTAACAGAAAAGGCAGTAATTTATGTTTTTAGTAGGCTTGCCTGTGGGAATCATTTTGAAGAATATACAATTTAAAACACAGGCTTTGCTAGGCTGGCCAGCTTTAAATGGTTGAGAGGTAGCAGGTAAAAAGTGGCAAATGTAAGGATGAAGAGAATTAGTTTAATATATAAACAAATAGAATATAAGTATACATTCTTTGTACTTATCAAATTATATTTTTATTGTATTAAAAAATGGAACTGGAGTTCACTGACATTTCATAACAACTTTCACACTATCAACCGTCTGCTGGATTATTACACGCTAAATATATATAATTATCAAGTTTCTCTGCAACTACCTCTATCATTTGTAAGATTTGTTGACATCTTAAGCACTCTATTTAAAGTACCCATTAGACACAATAATTTTTTTTGACACCTGTCATTAATTTGCATGATAACAGACGATTTTTAGAAACAATGTGTTCTGCAAAGGGCAGTCATGCTTGGGTTTTAAGGTGTGTGAACAACCATGTGGCTTAAAGAAAGCACAGAAAATGCTTCTAAATAGAGTCCTGTTGGAAAAGGGCTGGGGAAGCTGTAATCTTTCATAACATCATTTCATATTTCCCCTAAAATGATAGGTTCATCCTTATAAGACAAATATTTGTGTTATATTCTTTCGACATATATTGCTTGTCTTCTTTCTATTGTCAATATTTTGGGGTAATTTCTCACTCCAATATCAGATAATAGGAGATGGCCTGCATTATTTGTCATCACACTATTCCTTGTAAGTCCAGAAAGCAAAGAATTTTCTTATGATGTCTTAGTATTTCACCTGTAATTGCAACAAGCTGCCACACGGAGGTAGTGGTCTTCTCAGTCTGCTTCAAAATTCTGACCCTTGGAAATAAATGAGTTTCCCCCAAATCAGCACAGATAAAATAGGAAACAGCATTTCCAAAGGAGGAAACAAAATGTAAGAAGGCATAAGGGAAGTGTGATTAGATAGTATGTTGTAGTGGAAAAACTGCAGGATTTCAGTGTGGTTGGTTAGATTATAGGCTGTAAATATTGGGTTGGGGGGACAGTAAAGAAAAGGACAGGGAAGAACCAGAGAAGCTGAGTGCAATAACAATATTTGTGTTTTGGAAAAGTACTTCTGGCACAGATATCGATGATAAGCTAGAGGGGAAAGATTAGAAACAGGAGGCATGCCAGGAGGCTACTAAATTAATGCCTGGAGGGAAATGCTGAAAATCTTAACTGCAGCAGCGGTGATGGTAATGAAGAGGAGGAAACGGACACAAGAGATATTTACGCATTAGGATTGGCAAATATTTTAAAGACAGTTATTTCCCCACAGCCATTAAAGCAAAAGAAGAGATTTTCCTTTCAACAAAACTATCAAGCGAAGCTTTATGGATTAGATGTTACATGAAACGGGTACTCAAAACAGGTGCTTATAGATTAAACAATTGTCAACTTTTAACTTTAGTAATGCCAATAATATTTACAGTTTGGGAAACAGACTGCAAAATTTCCTAAGAACTGATTTTAAAAACAGCTTTTATTCATACCAAAGCATTTTAATAAATATTTTATATAGATAGCTTTAACTTAATGTTTCTACCACTTGACTACTAAATGTATTCTAATAGTACTCAAATGATAGAATGACATTGTGAATGTCCTTTTTTTTGAAGAGGAAGAACACAAATGACATACATTATTATTTAATGCTCTTAGCATTCAAATAATAGTATTCCTCTCTTTATGTAAAACACATTTCTTCCTGTTTATCAAATTAATGTTTAAGTCACCCAAACATATAACGATGGATTTAGCAATAAGTAAACGAAAAGACAGAAACATTATGCTAATAGTTTTTTTTCTCATATACAAGCCTTCAAAGCTTAAAATTGTCCCTAGATGCAAGCTGAAACTCGATATTAGTTACACGACTTGAACAATGAGACACTACTTCACTCCCAGACTGGCACCATGGTTACAAGAATAGGCTCTCTGGATAGGTCATTCTGATGGCCTGGAAAAGTTACTTAAGTTCTCTGAGTGTCTCTGTTTCCTCTTTTGCAAACTGAAGTAGTGTAGTAAGAATTAAATGACTTAGTACACATCAAGAGTAGTGACTGACCTGAAGTTAATACTTAGCAAATATTAGCTATTTACGCAATACTGGCAAAAAATTTTAAAAGTATAATATCTGCTGTTGTCTGGCGTTCTGGAAAAGGGCACTCATTAACTGATGCTAAAAATGTAAATTGTAAATTTGTGGAACTCAATCAGGCAGCATTTGTTCAAGAAAAATTACACATCCTCTTTGATCAATCATCCAGTTTTTGGCATTGATTCCACAAAAATAAACCCATAAGTATCTAGAATATCTGAATAAAGCTGTTTAATTTTGCATTCTTAATAGCAGAAGTAATGTAAATACCCAATTATGGCACATTCGTATCTTTGACACAGTACTTCCTTCATCAACTGACACAACAACACGGTTATTGTTAATTCCATACTATGGACAGTCAACACCCACAATGAACTATGGTGGCATATGCTTTAAGCTAGTCATAACTAATAACTTAAATGCTTATGTTAAGATACTTGAAGAAAACCCAAGACTTATACTGCAGACGTGCATGAGGAATGATGAAACTTTATTCTTGGAAATTTCATTACTACTATTAAAAACGTCTTCTACTATGAGGTAGGCATACTTTTTAAAACATATTCTTTTCATATGAGAACATTAATCAAATGATTTAACTAATGAGTATATATTCAGTTGGCTGAAAAACTGCTGGTGATAGTACTATATATAACATGAGTAAAAAAGAGACATTTTCTTGTATAGACCAAATCTGATGGGATTGTATATGGCTGTTTAGCACACTGTATGGAGGAGAATTCTATGGCCATATTTGCATTCACTAAGCTACTATAATGAATTAGTAACATTTGCATTGATGGTAGCATTGAACTCACTGTGTTATTGTTGCTATGGGTACATAAGGAGAAAAAAATAATATTTAAATCATGTGTTCTGATTAGTTTACATTAAAAATATTAACTTGGCATATTCATTTAATCATCTAAAAATTGATATCCATATTTTATTTTCCAAATATATTTTTATTTGAACCAAAGATGTTTCAAATACGTTACGTAAAATGTAAATTTCAAATTAGAATTTATTAACAATTAATTTAATGCATAATAGGCTGTTGTCTAATGTGTAATCGATAACTTTTAAACAAATAAGACCACTAAAATATACTATAATTTTGTGATGTAACATAATTCTTCTGTATTTTTTCCATATAGTTCTTCTCTTTATGAATTTTTGTCCAATATCCGAAAAAGTTATATAAAAGCAGACAGTCTATACTTATAATGTTACTTAATGATTTTATTTCCATTATGTAAGAGGTGACTGCCTAGTAAAATGAGTTAACAGAGTGACACAATTTAATCTACATTACGTTTTATGTTCAAAATAAACACCAGTCACTATGATACACAAATGCCAATAAGCACATTTAATTTTAAGAGAATATTCTTGAAGTATTATTTTATTTGGTAAATCACGGTATTTCACCAATTAATGGGCTATTCCATTAATTCAGAGTGTACATCTCACTTTTTGCATGTGTTACTTTCATATAATATTGTAATTGAATGGCACAGCCGACATCGTAACAGCACTTCATAGAAAATTATGAGTCAGGGAAAAAATTTTCCATTTTACATAGTATTTCAACATGGTATCTAACGCATAGAGGTGAGCAAATCCTTGCTGAATTTAATTAAACTCTATATGCCTTGCTTTCATCTTAGATGCACCACACAACACAGATTTAGTGAATCAGACAGTATGTACGTAGGTCACACTTCTATTGCCTGCTGTTTTCTATGATTCACATTCCCAGATCACCATCCCAGTCCAGATGAAGAACGGGGTTAATGTATTAGAAAAGACAAAAAAACTTACATATGTTTGGGATAATTCTTCTTGGTAAAATATTCTCAGGAACTAATTTTACCTCTTTCCTAAACACGAACACACTAAAACATATATCACTGTTTATGTTCATGAGAGTATTTCAAGCAAACTTAAATCATAAGGAAAATGTAGAATATGGTCCCCAGGAGGTCTTCTGTATTTTTTCCACACTTTTACGGTATAACAAAAATATGTTATCTTCAGCAAGCAAGCTCAGAGCCAACAACTACATCTTTATTTCCAGATTTCCTACTATCAGGGGAGGTTTTAAAATCTGCAATGTTATAAAAAATCAGTTACTTCAAGCTGTTATTATGAATAGTCTACCCCCCAAATGAACTAAATAAGAGTTTAACAAGATCTTTTCCAAAAGTTACAAGTGAGGAAACAATCAACTTTGTTTTCTCAGTACTGATGACTTTTTTTAAAACTAATTTTAGAATATTTGACTTAAAACATCTAATTCTTCATGTTCGTCAGAAGGAACATGAAGTAACAACTATTTAAGACATGCAAAGTTTACCAGGTGCTTACATGGATAGGATGGAAATGAACCTGCACTGATTAAAGTTTGTAAATAAGATGCATTTAAAATGGAAATGTATTGACCACAGATAAAGAAATGGGATTCCAAGTATAGCTCTGAAAGAAACATCACTAACAGGACCATGCAGAAACACGAATGAATGCATGAACAAATGCACAGGAAGGCTTGTAGGTCACAGTTAGGATGAGGCCAATTCTCTAACCCAACATCAGAGGGGGAAAAATGTCTTGTTCATTATCAGTGTCTAAATCATGCCGAATTCTTTCATATCCATTTAGTTCAATACTAAATAATCTTATTATTGACAATTTCAATATATTTGGGGCTTTCAGGGGGAAGAATAAATGTCACTCCCTTCTCTAAGTTCTAGATTAGCAAAGATAAAGAACAAATATCACCCTCTATATAATTATTGCTGATACTAGGGAATAAGGTAAATGTGTGGCATAATGAGATTCATTAAGCTTAATTCTAAAATGAAAGTCCTATGGCGACTTTCTCGCCACAGGAAGAACTAAACACCATCATGCTCTTCATATGATCCGTCTTACTGCACAGACAAAGCCTACTGTCACACATCTTTCCGCAGAACCTATGCCTTCCGCAGGCAGCCTGGAAGGAGGAAGCAGGGGCTGAGCTATGCAAATCTAGGTCCCTATGGCAAAGTCACCTAACAGAAAAGCCACTCTACCTACTATGGGATGGAATGAGTGACCTGTAGACACAGACAGTTAAGAGTGTTACAAGTAGAGTTTCCTCCACAGAAAAGGAACTATTAGGATGGAGAAAGAGAGAGCACCTCCACATCCCAACATCTTTCGCTGGTCAGAACTAAAACACACAAATTCTATAGATCCCGGCAGATGGGAAAATCAAGTGCTTTATCTGATCACCTCATTGAAAGTATTCTTTTTAAGGTATCCATTTGGAAAAGTTAAAGGTTGAATAAGATCATTTCATCATTATTCTTGTATACTAAAATGGCAAAAATAAAAATAATTTATTTCATTAGCCCAATACTGGATTACAGAAATGTACATATTTTTCTGAGAGCCACTTAGCTTAAAATATGTATCTCCCTAGAGACACTGATAGCAACCAATTTCAAGTACTTATATAAATAAAGAATTGACTTTATTTCACGTAAGACTAGTTTTGAGGTTTAAATTATTATATGCTCTGCTTAACTTTGCAAGTAGCAAAAATGATAAAGTAAAGCACTTCTCAAATCAGAACTAGATACGGGAAAATCCTGAAAGTACATGTTTTATTTCTTCATCCCATCGACATCAACATTATACAGATAACTTAGACGAGTTGGATCTTCATCTGGTTAATGTTTTTGAGAAAATCAACTACACTCGAATTAAGACTGTCTAAGCTTAGAATTTCTCCTTATTCTGCATACCATTTATAACAAGTTAAAAACATATAATTTTTAGAAAGAGAAAGATAGGTACATCACATGGTTTTTATCTTTCAATCATAAAAAGATAAATTAGACAAAAGATTTCTTAGTTCACTTTAAAAGATTTATTTTTTCTCTAGAAGAATTTACTAATTATGACAAATGAATTAAAATCTCAGAGAAATTATAGAACTTGAGAGTTCTTCCCACTTAGAATAGAAAAAAAAATATATAGTCATGCATTTCTGAATAATGGGGATATGTTCTGAGAAATGCATTCTTAAGCAATTTTTTCACTGTGCTAACATCATAAAGAGCACTTACACAAACCCCAATGGTATACAGCCTGCTACTCACCTAGGCTACATGGTATGGTCTATTGGTCCTAGGCTAAAAACCTGGACAGCATGTTTCTATATTGAATATTTTAAACAACTGTAACACAGTGGTAAGTTTTTGCGTATCTAAACATATCTAAATATAGAAAAGGAACAGTAAAGATACCGTATAAAAGATAAAAAATGGTACATCTGTACTGGCAGCTCCATTATAATCTTACGGGAGCACCGTCATACACACGGTCATTGTTGACTGACACGTCATGGTGTGACGCGTGACTGTATTAGCAATGTAAGTTTTAAAAGATGATGCACATAGAACGACTTTGACGTCAGCTAAGAATGTTATATTGTATGTTTGTAAATGTGTAAAGGTTAATAAAAACCTAAATTAAATTTGTGGATTCATTTTTTTTCACCCAATTTTGCCATACATTCATGGTGAAAAAGTAAAACATGAACAAAGATTCTTATTTCCTGAATATGAGTGCCTAGAAGGAAATCAGGATTATATATTTGTCTCCAAGGAGTTAATGATAATTTTATTATTGGTTTGAATTAAATAGATAATGTACTATTCCTTATCAACCAATTAATTTTCCTGGCCTAAAGCTCTTTTAAAATTTAAATTTCTTTTATAAGACAAACTCATTACTATGTTCAATGTCAATATAAACAAGTAGCATTTGCTTTTATATTCATCTAGTATTTAACTTTTAAAATATATCATTTGTGGGGAGGTATATGAATTGAGGAGAGAAAAAATAAATCTATATACTATTATTTGATATTGTTGCATTTGCTACTTGAAATAATTACACAGGAAAAGACCTATCTATAAACTTGTAAACAAGTTAAAATCCTTGAATGACATGTTAGAAAACATACAAATATACATGTTTACATATAATATATATTTAATGCATATGCTATATTAACTCTTATGTATCTATGTATTTTATAACATGTATTTAAAGGATTTTACCAAACATATGCGTATACATACATATATACACATTATATATACATGCATAGGTATATATAGATATATATGTGTATATATGTATATATGTGTAAAATTATATTTGTTAGAAAGTATTTGAATCTATTGAAAACACATTTACCATATGTAACTGTTAGTGAAATTATAGGTTAATGGCTATAAAAATAACACAAATTGGCCTCTATCAGAGAACACTTATTTAAGCTAAAATTCAATAAACCTTAAAAATCAAGTTGATTAAATGCTAGCTTGAATTCCTCAACATTTAGATCTGCACTTCTAGGATCTAACATGTTCAAACAAATGCAACTCCTTAAGAATAAAAGACTCTCTTTAAACTTCCCACGTGTCCTATGCGCATACATTTACAAGAAGGAAAGGTACATGATTCCATCAGCTCAGCAGCAGCTCATTTTCACTATCTGTAAAGAAATTAGATTGTATTTTTACTTAATCATACAGATGAGCATCCTTAAAGCATTCTACTTGTACAAAACACAGTATTAATTAACAGTTTTTATGTACATTTTAACAGAGAACAAGAAATAATCCATAAACAAATACATATTCAAAATGGAGTTATATTATGAAATGAAAAGTATTAACGGTATCTTCTAAAAATGCCCATCATATTGAAAAGTTATTTGGGAATTGAAAGTTTTAGCATAGCCATCACATTTTTCAAATGTGTACTAAATAAAAAGGTTACTTCTAGATTTTCATGCTACTTTTTGTCTTGTGATGACCTCTCCTGGTTGAGTTGTTCATTATCTTAGATTCACATAGTTTTCATTTTTTTCTCCTTTGAATGTTTTTAGTATTAAGAATAATAACCATCATACTCTTCTTCAGAGTTATATATGATGTAAATAAAATTTTCATTAAATATAAAAATACAATAGAAATGTAAAGTACTGAATGCATGAAGCTCGTTCTAATCAGTAAAGGCCAATATTATTTGTATTATTTAATTCATTTTCAGGATATAAGGCAACTTTGCACCTGGTTCACACAGTTAAAATTCAAATGAAATAAAAAGCCATCTTAGTTAAGCCATTATACATTCTCAAACAATGGAGAATAAGAGCTAAACAAATCAATACTAATAATCAAACATAACTATTAACTATTTTTAAAAGTCATGGTTTCTATGTTCTTCTATATCACTAAATTCTAAATAAGTAGTAAAAACTCAGAAAATATTTCTGAAATAACAACTTTTCCATTCTTAAAATACATTAACCCAATGACTGTCTGTGTGCCATTCTCGACACATGGTGAATGCTTCAGATTGACCTGTTACAATTAAAGTATACAAAAGATGAAACACAGAACCCAAGGAAAACCCTGTATAATAGGACCTTCAATCAGTGAATATAACAAATTTAACTTATAATGAGTTAAGTTTCCAGGAAAAGTGGCAGCAAGTTCTATATCACTAGACCTTGAAATGGAAACTGAAATTTCATAAGAATAGTTACCCAAGGATATAGGCACATACTTGTGTAAATATCAATATCAAGCATTGTATTTTCACAATTTCTGTTTAAATTTATAAAATTGATATAAAATATTGACAATGCATAACTTTTTTGAGCTTTAATCTGTTATAAAAGAACTATAATTTTTTCAAGTTCGTTACAAACTTTGATTGCCATTTAGGTATGTCCTTATCTTTAACCATCTGCAAGAAAAGAAAAGCTAATACTGTACTTGGGAAAATACGTCCAAACAATACTAGTTCATCATATGATATCATTATGTAGTAGATGCTTTGCCACAACGTAAGTCCTTTTTCAATGGTATTCTTACTCATATTTGCACACGCTATTAACATATAGCCAAAGATGCATTAATACATCCCAAAACCTTATAAACAAAGAAAGAACTACTTCATAAAGGTGAATTCTGGAAAATATTAAACTTTTTTTTTTTTTTTGCTAAATGGAAAGCACTCCTTTTTAAACTCTGAGATCTCCATGATAATTTCTTACCACCTTATTTCCTCATTCTCAGAAACAAGAATGTGCTTACGAATCTTATCCTAAGATTCCCACAGGCAATCTTGCTAGTGCTTTAACTCTATCTGCGCCAAAGAAGCAATCCTGAATTTCCTGTCTACATGCACAGTGTATACCTCTAAGCAATGCAGAAAATGGGCCGGAATCTTCCATTTCTTTCTAAACCTCATAAAATCATGAGCAATCTTCTTTTTAAAAGCTAGTTAAAACACACAGATACGCATATTGAACAGCATCGTTTTCCTGAAAAGTCTGTTAAGAAGTCTGTTCACTATAACATTAATGATGCTTTTCACTGACTGTCCCAAGTCCTGAACTGCATGAGTCATATCCATTACACCAAACTATCAAAGAATTAAAGCAATTTCAGTTACAATTTTGCACTCACACTCTTTTAATAAGCAAGTACTAAACAGGCATTAACTTTTTAAGGAACTGGGACGCTTAAAAGAGAATCTGTAGGTACCTAAGCTGTTCAAAACATGCTCCTTTTTTATCCTCAACCCCGTGCTCATTAAATTAAAACCATAAATAAAACATAAGAAACTTATTTTTTCCCAAGGTCTTCACTTTTCTTTCCCTGACCTACCTACGAAAAATGCAATGAACCCTCTGCACAAATAACTCCCAAGAAGCTGCCACCTACACTAATCACTCTAACCAAGCTGTTGCCAGCTAATCTCCAAGACCGGGAACAACTTTCCAGAAACATCGCCACCGTCACTACCCTCTCCCAGACCAGGAGCGCTGGGTGCGGAGTTTCTCTGCTGCAGTGGCTGCCAGTGTGCGACCGCGGAGACACACGCGATTCGGGGGGCGAGACCTGCGAGTGCCCCTCGGAGTTGCCACCCGGGTTCGAACATCAATGCGGCACGGAAGCTGCTCCGGCGCCGCGCAGGCCGGCGGGGAGGACTACTTACGGGACGTGGCGGGGGCCGTCCAGGCTCTGCAGAGGAGGCTGCTGACAACCCAGAGCGACAGCGCTGCCCCGCAGCCCGCGCGCGGAGCCGCCACCATGCTTCGCCGCCGGCCCGCGGTGCTCCGGAGGCTCGCCGCGGAGGTGCAGTCCGCCTCTGCGTGGGGTCCTCGAAGGGAAATGGGCTGTCCTCGGCTACGAGAGGAAGCCAAGCCCCTCCCGCTTCCTCTCCTCCCCTCACCCCGCTCCGGGCTCCAGTTTTCCTGGGCTGGGAGCAGCAGGACAGTCTCAGCCTCCGCGTTCCCTCCGTGCGGGTCTCGCCTCCTGCTCTGCGAGCCAGTGCAATGCCAGGGGGTGCAGGGGGTGGGCAGAAATTCAAACCCGGGAGGGAAAGGCGGGGGGAGAGGGGAGGGGACGGACACCTACCCCGCCCTCTCCTTCTGGGCGGGGTGGGGGGGGATCACGAAAGGACGGGGAGGGGGACCCGGAGGAGCGCAGGCTGCAGGAGCGCGAGGCGGAGCGACGGGCACGGTGGCGCCGCTGCGGCCACTGCGGGCGAGCGCTCCCTTCGCCGCCGGGCAGCGCGACTCCGCGGGCTTTCCAGTCGCCCGGCCGCTCCCGAGCAGACCGTGTGGCGGGGAGCGCGCAGCGCAGCCGGCGGCGCACGCTCGGCCCGGCGCGGCGTCTCCCGGCGGCGGAGCGCGCGCAGCAGCCGCGCCGAAGGGCAGGAGACGCCGCCGCCGCAGCCGCCAGCAGCGCCCGCGACGAGCTAGGCGGAGGGCGGCCCTCCCCGCGCTTCCCTTCGCCGTGCCCTCCTCGGCTCCTCCTCCTCCTCCTCCTTACCGTACCCCTGTGGCTGCCAGAACCCTTCCGCCCTGCCCTCGCCTCGTCTGGAAGCAAAAGGGGGAAGGATCCGACGGGCCCGGGTCCATCGGCGGGGGCGGGGGCGGGGGCGGGGGAAGGGGGCGCGCGCCGCTCCCGGGGCGGCAGTGGTGCTGTCCGCGGTGCTGAAGTTGGGGATTTGCCGCGCGACCTCAGAACCCTGCTCCGACCCTGGCTGCCCCCCGCCCAGCTGCAGGAAGGAGAAGCCCCTCGCTAGGATGCTTTCTCTTTCCCTTCTCTCCTCCCCTTCAAACAGAGATGGTACAGGCTCCCGGAGCTCCGGTCCCCCGGGAACCACAATCGGGCGTCCGACAGGCAGGTCTTCCGAGTGGTCCTAACACCAAGTGACGGAGCTAAAGATCCCGACCGACTGGAGCAGCCAGGGAGGACTGCAGACGCTGCTGATGCAGATGTTTTCAATATGTAATTAATTCATGCTCATAAATATGCTCACGTACGCCATACACACGCTGCTGCCAGGAAAACTACATTCAGGCAAACAACACACAGACACAAACACGAAACTGAAATAAATAAGCAGGCATATGGATAACTACTTCAAGGTACCCGAGGCATTGCAAGTACCAAGAATTAAGACGGTCTGGAGAGACCCAGATTTTCTCCTCCCATTCAGATAATTTCAATAATAAATCTCAAGCTCGTCTCCCTAGCTCACATCTCTTCACACTCTACCCTCCATATGGCTTCCTTCCATCCAGTCTACTTAAAGTATTTGGATTCTTATATCTCTGCAAAACCAATCCTTTCACTGGCTTTATGGACACAGTTAAGAATTATTGGTCATCTAAATATCTTATGATGTTTAGGGAGGACTAAGTAGGAGTAACCAGGTCTTTGAATGTTATGCAATGAATAAGCATTTGCCTTTCAAGATAAATAAATTTGTTATGGAGACTTGCCTACTCCTTGAATAGACTCTGAATTTTTAGTGTGATAGTTAGGTCTTAGAAAGGTCTACTGTAAACAGCGCTGTGTGTTCACTGCATAATTAGTATGCTGTTAACGGGCCTGACTCAGCGTTCTTTATTTGAGATTTGTTTCTTATTGATTTAAAAGGGTGCTTTGTCCCAGTAAGAACTGCAGATTGGGTACAATCTGGAAAATGAATAAGCACACAGATGACTAACAGGAGAAAAACTACATCTTCATGATATACAATATTCCTATAAAATAATACAGTAAACACATTCTTATTATAAATGCTCCTTTTCTATTTGAATTATCACAGACTGTCAAAAGTCAATGAACACTTGCCAAAACACTCTGGTAAAGAATTGCCATCATCCATTTGTAAGAGCTCAAAAAAGCACAACTTTTCAGAAGAGCATATTGTTTAACTATGTCTCTCTATTTTAACTATTGCACGAAACTCCACTAATGTGGCGTTGAAGCATTTTTAATAGAATAAAAAAGGGCAACAATTCAAAGTATTGCCATTTCAGTACTTCAATGGGTGCTATTCAATGGGTATTTCAAGCAGACTTGAAACCATTCTTTCTTTGGGTACTGAGCTAAAAGAGATGCAATAGATACCTATTTAATTGTTTTGTAAAAGAAAATGACATACCCGAGTGTGTATTTTCTCCAAATACCATTCTGATCGGTTTGAAGTCATTTCTCTTAATGAGTAAAAGCAAACAAAACACAATTTAAGAAACTCATTTTAATGACACATGTAAGCACCCTGCATCACCTCTGTGCTATATCGCATGGTTTTCTTTCATGCCAGTGTGAGCTAAGTACCTTCATCTATTTTTGATGCACCTTATCAGGTTTGAAAGTTATTTCACATTATTTGTAATAAAACTACCTTTGCTTCCAATTTGTGTCAATTAGATATGGACATCTGGAATCACAATATACTTAAAGAAACAGGACTTTAACAGTGGCAGGATCAGAGATTCCTTAAAGGCTAATGCTACATTCTTCCTATACAACTTACCATTTTCACCATTAGAAATTAAAGGTAGGGAGCTTATTCTTCCTTCATTTATAACTATGGCTATTAGGGAAAAGGTGGGAATCAATAAGCCTCTTTAATCTGGTCAAACTACAAGATCCAGCAAAACTAATAAGCCAGTCAATGTTCTTACAATTGTCCCATCAAATGTCTATTAGATATGATAATCACGGGATATCTTGTTTCAGAGAGTGAATTCATTATTGATATCTATATTTCATTGCTGTTCATATGTAATTGAAAACAGCTTATAATGATTTGAAGTATGTATCTTTAGTTGGATTAAAGGTCAATCAAGACTTGACGATAGTAAAACTAAGAGGACCAATGATACACAAAGAAAAAAGAAAACCATGATGGGAAAAGAAGGTGTGTAAGTTGTATTATTTTGGGAGCAGAGCCATAGAAGATAAGAAAGGGTAGACATTCCCTCTTTATCACTGCTCACATCCTCTTTTCTTCTTCAACACAAATCTTTGGAATCTTTCTTATGTTAACACAAACAACAATTGGTAATAAGTGGTTGCTACATAGCAATATACTCCGCATTCATTTATATCCCCAACATTTGTTGAGTGTCTACTATTATTGGGCTTGCCATTGTGCTAGATACTGAGATCATGCCTTTGATCAAGACAGATATCACTTTTGCCCCAGAGTTGGTGGCCAGTGCTGGAATGAAGACCAGAATAAATCTGTATCATTTTTATACATACATCTATTGAAGCAAATATTAACTGGATATTTTTCCAGTATCTTCACATCTTCTTAAAGAAAGAATGTCATCAAAATAGAAAATATATTGTTATCATAATCATCATTATCATTCCAGAGATCAGCACATGATCTGTCACATGGTAAATCATCTCAAAAGCCCTCCAAAATTTTGAAACTTAAATGACAAGAAGAGTCAAAATATTTTGGTCTTAATTCTTTGAAGTGACCTACTCTATTGACTGATGGACTAAAAAAATCCAGGACTTTTCAACAGGTAGAGAAACACTGGTATATCTCTAGATGAAGTCCTTGCAGTAGAATTTCCTTCTGGAAATAAACATGTCTAATTATGCCCAGAAATTAGTGAATTCCCTCAGAAGAATGTGTCAAATTAAAATAGAAACACTTGTCACTCTGATTGCACACTCTAAGAAGAATTTAGCACCTGTCCAAGGCCATGTCCATGTCTGACTGTATACAATGCATTATCTAGTGAGAAAGAACAGAATGAGGTCAAGTCCTATAGTAAAATCTCTGGCATACAGAAAATCCACCTGGAGTCTGGGTCTTCAGCAATGCTAATTGGCCTTGGACACAGTGAGATACTTCATATAATAATCAAATATTAATTGCTAAAAAGCCTGATTAAGAAAGATGCATAAACTTAAAGTGACTTCTCAATATTAAAGATTTCAGAAAAGTGCATGACGATATTTGTCTAGAAACAGTTCATGTTTAGGTGGCTAAGTATTATTAACGAGAAAGGTAAAACCAGAAAATAGTGGTCTTAATGCATACATAAAACATTTTTAATTAATAATCGTGTTTCAGACACTGGGAGGAAGATGACTAAGCCAATTTGTAATATTTAGAATGTAAAACCTGACCTTAATCTTTATTACATTCTTCGCTTTTTGAACACTCAGCATTTTTTTGCTTATAGTCTAACATGCGTATAGGTGAATCACATAACTCTGAATAATTATTCTTTCAGAATTGCAGTGAAAAACTACCTTTTTCTCTGGAATTTTAGAGGTTTAGGTCTCATGAATTTAATCTATAAATTGTGTAGTGATTACTTTCAAAAATGTGTCTCCAAAAAATGCCATAACTGTGAATGGGAAAATATACTATTTATCTTTTGGAAAAGAAATCGTTTAATACAGTATATAAAGAAAAAATACATATGTTTTGAATGTTAAAGGGTGTGGTGATTTTCTATCAGTATTTTTCATTTAAAGAAAGAAAGAGAATACTCTTAGAATTAACTTTTACTTTTACTGGTTTATCATTTCTCTTTAAAGTGTTACTATTTCAAATCAAATTAGAATTGTTGAGAAGAAAGAAAAGGGTTACGAAAAGAAGTAAATGAACAGAAGGGAAAGAGCAAAGAAATTGTTAAGCACACACCTGTAACTTCCTACCTGTAAAATCTTATGAAAATACCTCAATTACATAAAAGAAAAATGGATTAATTATAATTATTTAATAAGTGTCACTTTTAGATTTTGGAAAATTGAAGCAACTTTTTCAGCAAGTTTAATGCTTGTAAAATTTCAGGTTGATTGTAATAGAATTTTATTTATAGCTAGAAATGAGTTATGAAAAAGAACCCCAAGAAATAAAAGTTACTAAAAGTTATACTCAAGGAACAATAAAGATTTTCAAAAATAAATAAATAAATAGTAAGTGCATCACTTTTGAGTGTAATCATATAGAATTTAGAAAGAACCAGATGATTGTGCAGAAAGCAATTTAGGGTCTGGATTGAGTCTGGTCTCTGGGCTTTGTGTATTGACTCAACACAACTCTCTGTGTGACCTTACCAAACACTGTACGCCTTGATTTTCTCATCTATAAGATCAGAGTAGTATTGACTCCTATGAAATTGAATTCTTTTGAGAATTAAAAATAACTTATATGCTATACCTGACACAGTAAGAATACTTTATAACAGGTTATTATTATTGTCATTATCCATACAAATGAATTTACTGAAATTCTAAACTAAAGTTCTAGAATCCCAAGTTTATCCTTCAATATATTCACATTGCAAAATTACGTGGATTTTTTTAGATAAAAAACAAGCCTTTCATTGAAAAGAAATTATGTTAAATTGTCTGAACAAGAAGAGCAATTTTCGAATTGATGCTAAAGCAGTGGGAAAAATAAAATGCATATCTAAATAAAATTTCAGAAATTTGTTTGAAATTCAAGAGGCCAGCGAGAAAGCAATGTCTATAAAAGTATAAGGCAAGGTTCAGCGCATGTTAACGGAAGGACAAATTTGCCAACATCAGATCCTTTCTTAAGATTTTTAAAATTATCTTTATTTCCATTAAAAAAGAGTTGCTTTCGATTATTCTAAGCATTAACATATTAACCCATCCAGACTAGAGCATAGATATAGAGATACAGATCGTCCTTATCAACAAGGGGGCCTATTTTCTAAAGCAACTTTTGAGGAAATGAAGAAGGAAAAAAAAAAAAAAGAACTTTCAGAGTTATAGGCCAGTCACAGAGAGGTAGTCAGGTTGTCAGAATTCCAATTCCAGACATGGGTGCTGCTGAAATATTCAAGATTGTGAGTGGATTCTCTCAGGAAAAATCCAGGCTAAGTTGGATGGTAGGTCTAATCCGTATGGCTACTCAAAGTGGAATGCCTGCAGCAGGCTTCAAGGACTGGGAATTGTTAGAGAATAACTAGTCAACAGTTTGCCATTTGCCATCAAAGGTATGTTTATGAAAAACACTATGAACTATGATAGACAGAAAGTCTGTTAAGGGCATTTATGAAGGACAGTCTCATGTGTTACGTTTTGTAACACAGGTTGCTTGAGTTGATAGAATTTAGCAATTTATCTATATTATATAAACTAAAGCATGTTTCTTGGATGGCCCCATTTTCTTTATTGTTATGCTCTAGACAAACACCAGACTGGAGAGTACACAGTTATTATACAATGAGGATCATGCGAAATCCAAAAATCAACTTTTCAGCCTCAACAACATCAATAACAACAAATAGAAGTTAAGAAAACTCACTACCTAGCGTATAAATTATAAACACATAACCCAATTTAGGAGATGCCTTCTGACTGTTTGGGCTGCTACAAAAAAATTACCATAAAATGGGTGGCCTACATATAGCAAATATTTCTCCCAGTTTTGGAGGCAAGAAGTCCAAGATTAAGGTGCTGGCAGATTTGGTGTCTAATGAGGACCCCTTCCTCATAAACAGTATTTTCTAGCTGTATACTCACTGGGTGGTAGAGTAATGAGCTTCCTTGGACCTCATTCATAAAGACACTAATCCCAATCATGAGAATTCTGCCCTCATGATATAATCACCCCCAAAATGCCCCACCTCCTAAGACCACTATCTTTAGCATTAGGATTTCAACATATAAATTTGGGGGATACTCAAACATTCAGACCATAGCCATTTCCATATTATTATAAACACCTCTTTGCATGCCCCTATGATATGCCAGCTTGTTGAATGCCCAAACACCTAACATCCTCAAAGTTTTCCTTGAGTATTTCCTGGACTTTCATCTTCTATTTCCCCCTTACTAGTTTTTGAGAATGCTAAGTCTACTGGCAAAGTTGAATGGCATCAGGCAGCATCCAAATCCTTATCCAGGGGCTAGATTGAACCCAGTAGTTGAGTTAGACCAGGAAACATAATATAGCAAACAGGGTATATTATTCTGAAGAATCAGGGCATTTTAAGAACAAAATAAACAAACAATAGAACAAAGAAACATTTATTGTTCACCTGGTAGGACTTGACATTGATGAATTAAAATTAAAGATCGCTAAAAATATTTTTTTTATTGCATCTGGGAAGATAAATTGTTTTAAATCTCCCTACAAATTTATTTACTACATCCTCAATTTGCAGTGGTGAATGCACACAGTATAGCAGACTTGCAGGTGATAATTACTGCCTAAATGTTTTAAACTAGTTTGCATAGTTTCTGCCAAAACATTTAAAGCTTGCTTCCATAATTCACAGTGTTCCTAGTTTCATGTCAGGATGCACTGTCTCATCCTGCAATAGGAAAAAGGAAGGGTTCTTTCACTTGTACAGAGTTGAAGACAACTATACAAGCTGTGGTCATCTTTTACATCAACTATATAAAACTAATGATAAATTCTACTTCAGTTTGAACTATGTGATGGTTGTAAAATAAATTTAGAGATGGCCTTAACCATATTCTTCAGTATAAACATGTTTAACTTTTTTTCCAAAAATGTTTCTCACTTGAATACATAAATATTAAAGTTCCCTTGTTATAGAAATTGTACTAACATCCAGATATCTGTGTTATTAAAACTGAATGATAATCAAGGTAGTTTATGTGATAATATAATACTTAATGATATGTTAGTATATTGAGCTTTCTGCTTGGTTACCATTTATCCAGGAATGGGGAGGTGAGAGGGAAGATGATTTTTTTCATTTATATTTTGTCTAAAAATATTTCTAATGCACACTAACTCCCATATCTCCTTTAATATGTTGAGTAGACTGAACATAATTCAATCTTTCTTTCATAATTCATTAATTTAATAATGCAATCCTTCATTTCAACTTCACATACTATAGTTGAGGGTATTAGGTTAAAAGTTTTCTGATTCCAGTGTTAGTATGATTTTATTTTGAATTTGATTTTCTGATCTTCTGTTCATCCCCTTAAATCCCTCAGGGCCCATGCAGCAAGTTGACACTGAGCTTGCTTTCCATTCGGGGGGTAACTCTCCACTCCCCTAGAAGACCTAATAAGAACAAAGTTGTGGCAGAGACAAGAGAGGTGAAGGAGGCAAAGTCTATTTAAGATCTACCTTTGGTACATGCAGAAAAATGAAACTGGATCCCTATCTCTCACCTTTCAGCAACTTTTAAATGTTGATCACTCCATTCCTTTTTTAAAATTTTTGTAGTAATAAAACACCAAGAGATTTACCTTCTTAAAATATTTAAGTGTATAATACATTATTGTTGACTATAGGTACAATCTTATATAGCAGGTCTCAATGGCCTACTCATTTTGCCTATCTGAAACTTTACACCCACTGATTAGTAACTCATTATTTCTCTTTCCCCCGAACCACTCATAACCAACATTTCACTTTTTGATTCTATGATTATTATAGATACCTCAGATAACTGGAATCATGGAGTATTTGTCTCTCTGTTCCTGGCTTATTTCACATAGTATAATATTTTCAAGTTTCATCCATGTTGTCACATATTTCAGAATTTTTCTTTTGTAAAGGCTGACTAGTATTGCACTGAATGTATTTAATACCTTTTTATTTTTTATTAATTCATCTCTCTATGGATGTTTAGGTTGTTTCCACATCTGTGATATTGTGAATAGTACTGAAATGAAATAGGAGTCCTAATATCTCTTCAAAATTCTGATTTCAATTATTTTGGAAAAATACCTAGAAATGGTATTGCTGGATCATGTGGTAGTTCTATTTGTAATGTTTTCAGGAACTTCCACATTGTTTTCAACTACTATACACAGCTCATTATTACTAACTACAGTCATCATGCTGTACAACAGATCTTTGGAACTTATTAATCCTGTCTAACTGAAACTTTATACCCGATAACCAACATATCCCCATTACCCTCTCCCTCTTCAGCCCCTGGAAACCACCATTCCACTCTCTGCCTCTATGAGTTTGACTTCTTTAGAAGTCCACATGTAAGTGAGACCATACAGTATTTGCCTTTCTGTCTGTTTCTGGCTTATTTCACTTATCATAATGCCTTCCAAATTCATCCATGGTGTCATAAATGACAGGATTTTTTTCTTTTTTTAGGCTAACTAGTATTGTTGTGTGTGTTTATATGTGTATTCATTAAATATCAAATGTCCGATTTCAAATCAAAAGTGCAGTTTATTATATCTCAAACAAGAAGCAGTACAGTTCATCAAAGTATGTGTCTAAACTATCGACCCTGTTTTGCTATCTTAACAGTAGCTTGTTTATACCAGCCGCAAAGAAGCCTGGAGAGTGAGTGGCAATGAAATCGAGAAAAGCATTTTGCACAGCTTGTTGAGAATTGAATATTTTTCCTTGCAAGAAGTGGTCTGAAGCCGGGAGGAAGTGGTAGTCAGTTGGTGCAGGGTCTGGTGAATACAGTGGATGACAAAGAGTTTCCAGGTCCAGCTGCTGTAATTTGAGCAGCGTTGTTTGTGCAATATACCACATTTTCTCTATCCATTCATCCATTGATGGACACTTAGGTTGATTGATTCCACATCTTGGCTATTGTGAATAATACTATAATGAATATGGGAGTGTAGATATCTCTTTAACGTACTGACTTCATTTACTTTGGGTGTATACTCAGTAGTGGGATAGTTGGATCATATTGTAGTTCTATTTTTAATATTTTGTGGAACCTCCACACTGTCTTTCATAATGGCTGTAATATCTAGTTTTAGTCTTATGCACATGGATAACCAATTTTCCATACACCATTTGTTGAAGTGGCTATCCTTTCCTCATTGTGTATTCTTAGCACCTTTGTTGAAGATCAGTTGACCATATATGCATGGATACTCTATTATTTCTGGGCACTGTATTCTGTTCCATTGGTCTATATGCTATCTTTATGCCAGTACTATAATGTTTTGATTACTGTAGTTTCATAATGTATTTTGACATGAGAACGTTAACACTTTCAAACTCATTTTATGAGGCCAGCATTACCCTGACACCAAAGCCAGACAAAATATCACAAAAAAAGAAGCTATAGGCCAATATCCCTGATGAATTTAAATGTAAGAATACTCGATAGAACACTAGCAAATTGAATCCAAAAGTACATTCAAAGGATCACACACCATGGGCAAGTGGAATTTATCCCAGGGATGCAAGAATGATACAACATACAAAAATCAATTAATGTGACACACCACATTAACAGAATAAAGGTTAAAAATCACATGATCATCTCAATAGATGCAGAAAAACATTTGGCAAAATTCAACATCCTTTTATGAAAAAAAAAATACTCTCAACAAACTAGGAATGTACAGGGACATTGACCAGTGGAACAGAATAGAGAAACCAGATATAAAACCATCCTCACATAGCCATCTAATCTTTGACAAAGCAGACAAAAACATACACTGGGGAAAAGAATCCTTATTCAATAAATGGTGCTGAGAAAACTAAATAGCCATATGTAGAAGACTGAAACAGGATCCACACCTTTCACCTCTCATAAAAATCAACTCACGCTGGGTAACAGACTTAAACCTAAGGCAGAAACTGTTAGAATTCTAGAGGAAAACGTTGGAAATACTCTTATAGACATTGGGCTACACAAAGAATTTTTGAAGAAGACCCCAAAGGCAATCAAAGCATCAACAAAAATAAACAAATGGGACCTGATCAAATTAAAATGCTTCTGCACAGCCAAGAAACAGTCATGAGAGCAAACAGACAACCTACAGAATGGGAGAAAATTTTCACAAGCTACACATCCGATAAAGGGCTGATAACTAGAATCTATATAGAACTCAGGAAAATCAGCACGGAAAAACCAAACAACCTTATCAAAAATTGGTCAAAGGACATGAACAGAAACTTTCCAAAAGATGACAGAATAATGGCCAACAAACATATGAAAAAATGCTCAACATCTCTAATCGTCAGGGAAATGCAAATCAAAACCACAATGAGATATCACTTATCTCCAGTGAGAATGGCCTTTATCAAGAAGTCCCAAAACAATAAATGTTGGTGTAGATGCGGAGAGATAGTAACATTCCTATATTGCTGATGGGACTGCAAACTAGTGCAACCTCTGTGGAAATCAATATGGAGATACCTTAAAGCAATACAAGTAGATATACAATTTGATCCAGCAGTCCCATAACTGGGTATCTACCCAAAAGAACAAAAGACACTCTATAAAAAAGACACCTGCACCCGAATGTTTATAACAGCACAATTCACAATTGCAAAGATGTGGAAACAACCCAAGTGCCCATCAATACATGAGTGGATTAATAAAATGTGGTATATGGATACCATGGAGTACTATTCAGCTATAAGAAACAATGGTGATCTAGCACCTCTTGTATTTTCCTGGATAGAGCTGGAACACATTCCACTAAGTGAAGTATCCCAAGAATGGAAAAATAAGCACCACTTGTACTCAGCATCAAATTGGTATTAAGTAATCAACACCCAAGTGGACAAAAAGGAATAACATTTATCAGGCATCGGGCAGATGGGAGGGGGAGGAGGGGATGGGTATATACATACATAATGAGTGCGATGCTCACTGTCTGGGGGATGGACACGCTTGAAGCTCTGACTCTGGGGAGGAAGGGGGGGAAAGGCAACACATGTAACCTAAACATTTGTACCCCCATAATATGCTGAAATAAAAAAAGAGAAATTACTTAAACATAATAAGGGCAATCAATATATAAAAGCCCCTAGCTAACATCGTACTCAATGGTGAAAAACTGAAAGCTTTTCCTCTAAGATCAGTAACAATACAAGAATGTCTTCTCTCACCACTTCCATTTAACACCATAATGAAAGTTCTAGCCAGAGCAATTAGGCAAGAAAAGAAATAAAAAGTCATTCAAATCAGAAAGGAAGAGGTAAAATTATATCTGCTGATGACATGATCTTATATTCTAATACTCTGAGGACTCCAAAAAAAGCTATCAGGACTAATAAACAAGTTCAGTAAAGTTTTAGTGTACAAAATCAATATACAAAAGTAATTTGTGTTTATATACACAAATAATGAACTGTCTGACAAGAAAATCAGTAAAACAATCCCATTTACAATAGCATTAAGAAGAATAAAATATTTAAGGACAAAATTAACTAAGGAGATTAAAAGGCTTATTTACTAAGAACTATAAAACATTGATGAAAAATTAAGGAGGACACAAATAAGTGGAAAGACATCCATGTTTATGGATTGGAAGACTTAATATTGTTTAAATGTCTATGCTACCCAAAGTGATCTACAGATTTGATGCCATCCCTGTCAAAACCCCAGTGGTAATTTTCCAAAAATGGAAAAAGCAATTTTAAAATTTATACAGAACCACAAAGGATCATGAATAGCCAAATCAATCTTGAGAAACAGAAGTACCATTTTTTAAAAAAACTTCCATTTTTTCAGCTTCCATTATGCCACACTCTTTTGGCTGTTTTTGTACATTTACTTATTCTGTAGGAGAATGTTTTGCTGGATTGCTCTCCTTAAACTCTTTGCTTCCTTAGGGTGCTCACATGGGTCCAATTCTCTTTTCTCTTCACCCTGTCTCCCTAGTTGATGCTTTATAGCCTCATGGTTTCACACTCCATCTATATTCACAACTCATGAATATCTCCAGCTTTGACCTTTTCACCAAGCTCCAGATTTGTATATCTAACTGCCTACTTGTCATTTCAATATACATGTCTCATAGACAGATCAAACATAAACTTTTCCAAAATAAAACTCTTGGTTCTCACTTTAAACCTCTTCCTCACAATCTTCCTCATCACAGTAAATAGCACAGTATCCATTTATTTGCCCAAGCTACAAAAGAAAATTCCATCCTTGAATGCTCTCTTTTCTTCCCACAGCCAGCCCATTAGCAAGCCTTATCAATTCTGCTTGCAAATATATAGAGCTCAAATCAGTCCAGTTATCTCTATATCCATTGTCATCGTCATCTCCTCATCTCCCATTTGCACTACTGCAATGGCTTTCTTCCTGCTTTTGCTCTTGCCCCGTGCCCCCCACCCAAAATCTATTCTTAATGTAGCAGCAGTAATGCAGATCTTATTCTCTTGCACAGAACCCATCAAAATATCTCATTACATTCACCATAACACTCAAACTCTTTACCAAGGCCTACAAGGACCTCTAGGATCTTGGCCCTGGCTTTCTTTTCAAACCTCTTCTCATCCTACTCTCTCTGTGCTCCAGCCAATCTGGTGTCTTGGCACTTTTATTTGTGCCATAAAGCTTTTGCCCTTGATGTTTCCTATGCTTGGAATCCTCTTTCTGCATATCTTAGAATGGTTGGTTCCTTTACATCCTATATGTCCCAGCTTATATCTACCTCCCTAGAGTAATCCTTCCTAGGTAACCTATCTAAAGTGTCAGCCCAACCTTCTATTATTACTCTCTCTCACATCACTGTTTATTTACTTTATAACACTTATCATAATCTGTGCATCTCCTCTTTTGCTTATTTATTTATTTAATATAATATTCCTCCCACTACACTGTAAGCTCCACATGAACAGGGACTTTGTCCCATTCACTGCTATGTCCCCAGCATGTGACAAAATGCCTAGCACATTATAAATAATCAATAATTAGTATATGTTTTGAATAATGTCCTATACCCTATCTTCAAAGTTATCTGGATTCTCAACAAAAGAACCAATCATCTAACAAGAACTTCCTCTTCCTAGCAGCTAGGTTACTAACCATTTCTTGTTGTACCAAGTGCATTAAGGGAATAAGATATTTATTTCAAATATGTGGGGAGGAATTCTGGTGAATGAAATTATCTTCAGTTCCTTGTACTTAGAAGTTTCACCTTATTATATTTTGTATCTGTTTGGGTCTTTTTATTCAGGATATTATGGTGGTACAAACATTTTGGTTACATGAAATGCATTTACCTTGCTCAAGCCAGGGCCACAAGCATGTTCTTCCACCATGTGGTGTGCCCCATCTCCATTAGCTGTGGGTTTACACCCACCCCTCTAAACCCCAGCCCCCACTCCCCCTACCTGACCGGCACCCAGTGAGTATTACTACTATGTGAGCCCTTAGTGTGGATCAATTAGTACAAGTTTCATGGTGAGTACATGTGGTGCATATTTTTCCATCCTTGAGATAACTCATTTCGAAGCATGGGCTCAATCTCTACCCAGGTTAATAAAAGAGATGCTAGATCACTATTGTTCTTTGTAGTTGAGTAGTATTCCATGGTATGCATGCAC